>SJYQ01040729.1:9516-29948 GCA_006410935.1 Redunca redunca
TTGGACTGTGAAGAAGGCTGAGCCCCGAAGAATTAATGCTTTTGAACTGTGGTGTTGGAGAAGACTCTTGAGAGTCCCTTGGACTGCAAGGAGATCCAACCAGTCCATTCTGAAGGAGATCAACCCTGGGATTTCTTTGGAAGGAATGATGCTAAAACTGAAACTCCAGTACTTTGGGCACCTCATGCGAAGAGGTGACTCATTGGAAAAGACTTTGATGCTGGGAGGGATTGGGGGCAGGAGGAGAAGGGGACGACCGAGGATGAGATGGCTGGATGGCCTCACTGACTCGATGGATGTGAGTCTGAGTGAACTCTGGGAGATGGTGATGGACAGGGAGGCCTGGCGTGCTGCGATTCATGGGGTCGCAAAGAGTTGGACACGACTGAGCAACTGAACTGAACTGAAGAGAAAAGATAAATCAGAATAAGACTGTGTATAAAGGAGAATGAGGAGGATGATAATTTTAGCAACAACCAGCATACCATCATTAATATGCCTCAGATACAGTTCTAAGTGCTTTATAAGTACTAACTCACATAAGTTTTATATTTTTCTATGAGATAAGTACTATTACTATTTCTATTTTATGGATGAGGGAACTGAAGCACATGATTAAAACAATTTTGAAAGTTCACTTAGGTTATAAACCATAAAGTAGAATTTTAAACCCATTTTGTTTCATGCAAAATCTGCATTTTTAATGGACTCTATCACACTGCCTTTATATGACTAGTTGAATTTATTGGTCAAAGAGTTCCAAAAAATTAATTTTAAAGAATATATTCAAAGCCTCTAATAAAATTACTATCATCAGATTATAGAATTATATTTAGATATACAGATGGGAACAGTAAAGGACAGAAATGGAATGGACCTAAGAAAAGCAGAAGATAATAAAAAGAGGTGCAAGAATACACAGAAGAACTATACAAATAAGATTTTCATGACCCACATAACCAGAATGGTGTGATCAGTAACCTAGAACCAGATATCCTGGAATACAAAGTCCAGTGGGTCTTAGGAAAAATCACTATGAACAAAGCTAGTGTAGGTGATGGAATTCCAGTTGAACTATTTCAAATCCTAAAAGATGATGCTATAAAAGTGTTGCACACAATATGCCAGCAAATTTGGAAACTTCAGCAGTGACCACAAGACTGGCAAAGGACAGTTTTCATTCCAATCCCAAAGCAAGGCAAGGTCAAAGAATGTTCAAAATACTGCACAATTGCACTCATCTCACATGTTAGCAACATAATGCACAAAACCCTCCAAGCCAGGCTTCAACAGTCCATGAACCATTAACTTCCAAATGTTCAAGGTGGATTTAGAAAAGGCAGAGGAACCAGAGATCAAATTGCCTCCTGTCCATCACCAACTCCTATAGCTTACTCAAACTCATGTCCATTGAGTGGGTGATGCCATCAAATCATCTCATCCTCTGTCATCCCCTTCTCCTTCCACCTTCAATCTTTCCCAGCATCAGGATCTTTTCAAATGAGTCAGTTCTTCACATCAGGTGGCCAAAATACTGGAGTTTCAGCTACAGCATCTGTCCTTCCAATGAATATTCAGGACTCTTTTCTTTTAGGATGTACTGGATTGATCTCCTTGCAGTCAAGGGGACTCTCAAGGGTCTTATCCAACACCAGAGTTCAAAAGCATCAATTATTTGACACTCAACTTTCTTTATAGTCCAACTCTCACATCCATACCTGACTAGTGGAAAAACCATAGCTTTGACTAGATGGAACTTTGTTGGCAAAGTAGGATCTCTGCTTTTTAATATGCTCTCTAGGTTGGTCATAACTTTTCTTTGAAGTAGTAAGCATCTTTTAATTTCATGGCTATAGTCACAATCTGCAGGGATTTTGGAACCCCCAAACAAATCTCTCACTGTTTCCATTGTTTCCCCATGTATTTGCCATGAAATGATGGGACCAGATGCAATAATCTTAGTTTTCTGAATACTGAGTTCTAAGCCAGCATTTTCACTCTTCTCTTTCACTTTCATCAAGAGGCTCTTTAGTTCTTCTTCACTTTCTGCCATAAATGTGGTGTCTTTGACGTATCTGAGGTTATTGATATTTCTCCTGGCAATCTTGTTTCCAGCTTGTGCTTCATCCAGCCAGGCATTTTTCATGATGTGCTCTGCATATAAGATAAATAAGTAGGGTGACAATATACAGCCTTGACATCTTTCCAAATTTAGAACCAGTCCATTTTTCCATGTACAGTTCTAACTGTTGCTTCTGGACCTGAATACAGATTTCTCAAGAGGCAGGTAAGGTGGCCTGGTAGTCCCATCTCTTGAAGAAATTTACAGAATTTGTTGTGATCCTCACAGTCAAAGGCTTTGGCATAGTCAGTAAGGCAGAAGGAGATATTTTTCTGTAACTCTCTTGCATTTTCAATGATCCAAAGGATGTTGGCAGTTTGATCTCTGGTTCCTCTGCCTTTTCTGAATCCAGTTTGAATATCTGGAAGTTCACGGTTCATGTACTGTTGAAGCCTGGCTTGGAGAATTTTGAACATTACTTTACTAGCATATGAGATGAGTGCAATTGTGCAGTAGTTTGAACATTCTTTGGCATTTCCTTTCTTTGAGATTGAATGAAAACTGACCTTTTCCAGTCCTGTGGCCACTGCTGAGTTTCCAAAATTTGCTGGCAAATTGAGTGCAGCACTTTTACAACATAATCTTTTAGGATTTGAAATAGTTCAATTGGAATCCCATCACCTCCATTAGCTTTATTTGTAGTGATAATTCCTAAGGCCCACTTGACTTCACATGCTCAGATGACTGGCTCTAGGTGACTGATCATACCATCATGATTAGCTGGGTCATTAGCTGAAGATCTTTTTTTTTTTTTTTTTTTTTAGTTCTGTGTATTCTTGCCACCTCTTCTTAATATCTTCTGCTTCTTTTAAGTTCATACCATTTGTGTTTTTTATTGTGCTTATCTTTGCATGAAATATTCCCTTGGTATCTCTAATCTTCTTGAAGAGATTTCATGAATATCATGGCATCTGGCCCCATCACTTCATGGCAAATTGATGCAGAATCAGTAGAAATAGTGAGAGGCTTTATATATATTCACTCCAATATTTTCACTGCAGGTGGTGACTGCAGCCATAAAATTAAAATATCCTTGCTCTTTGGAAGAATAAACCAGACAGCATATTAAAAAGCAGAGACATTATTTTGCCAACAAAGGTTGGTCTAGTCAAAGCTATGGTTTTTCCAGTTGTCATATATGGATATGAGAGTTGGAGTATAAATAAAGCTGAGCACTGAAAAATTTATGCTTTTGAACTCTGGTGTTGGATAAGACCCTTGAGAGTCCCTTGGACAGCAAGGAGATCCAATCAGTCCATCCTAAAGCAAATCAGTCCTGAATACTCCTTGGAAGGACTGATGCTGAAACTCCAATACTTTGGCCACCTGATGTGAAGAACTGACTCATTGGAAAAGCCCCTGATGTTGGGAAAATTTGAAGGCGGGAGGAGAAGGAAATGACAGGATGACATGGTTGGATGGCATTACTGACTTGATTGACATGAGTTTGAGTAAACTCTGGGAGTTGGTGATGGACAGGGAGGCCTGGCATGCTGCAGTCCATGGGGTTGCAAAGAAGCATACATGACTGAGCAACTGACTGAAGTGAATAGTATATATTTAGATGAATATTTGCTGTATATTAGGGTGCATGGTCTGGCTCAGATATAAGTCTATTTGAACAAGGTCAGTAGGTAGGGTAAAACCTCTTTAATCATGTAAGCTAAAGAGCATAAGAGTTATATGGGAAAACATGAAATTTTCCTCATTTCAAGCAAATCAGTGAATTATTTCTTCTGGTTTTTTTGGTTGTTTGTTTTTTTGTTGTTGTTTGTTTGTTTGTTTTTTAACTCATCCACAAAATATTCAATCTATTTATTAGATATATTATTCAGTTTCTTTTTTCACCAAATAACCTAAGCATATAATGTCAAATGATGCCTAGTATTTCCCAACTACCTGAACTAGTGGAGTGAGAGCTCTCTTGGTGGAAGAAGAAAAATAATTAGAGGAAATATGTTCCAGAGCAGAAGAATAGCTCATTAGCTATAATCAATGTTAATGCAGTAACATCTGCAGTTTGTCTCATATTCTGTTTTAGACCTGTCAGCCCCAAATATCTATGAAATGAAGTACAGAATGTTCTATGAGATAAGAAACAAACAATTATATATTTGAGTGAATAAGCTAACTACAAATCAAACCACTCATTATTTTTGAATTGAAAGAAAGATAAGAAAGGAAAGGACTAAATAATGTTAATAATTCCCTCTAAGTGTATAGCTATATGATCAAAATTATCCACACATTGACTACCTAATTAGCTAAATTTCAACCTTCAATTCATTTTCTCAATAGTGTATCTTAAGTGTATTGCATTTATTTTCTCATTTTATGTCTAATACCAATAGTCACAGTAAATGAGGTATGAATAATTAGAAGTTTGTCACTGACACATGATATGAGTGAAATGATTTCATCCAGATGAGAACCAATAGCGAGTTGGCAATGTAATATAGTCATTAATTCTTTTTCTTTAAACTCTTTCTTCACTGGTTCATTACACATATGAAAATGAAAGCTAAAGTGTTAGTCACTCAGTCGTGTCCGTCTCTTTGTGACCCTACGGATTGTAGCCTACCAGGCTCCTCTGTCCCTCGGATTCTCCAAGCAAGAATCCTAGAGTGAGTTGCCATTCCCTTCTACAGGGGATCTTCCTAACCCAGGGATCGAACTTAGGTCTCCTACACTGTAGACAGATTATTTACTGTCTGAGCCACCAGAGAAGCCCCACTATACATATATGCTCAAACTTTTTTTTCTTCTTTAAACATATATACATATAAGTAAAAGCAAAGCATGTGCACTCAACATGTGTAGATGCAGAGCTCAGTACCTAATATAATTTTGATTTCCTTTACAGCCTACCTTCTGGAATCTCTTGTCTTAATCTTTATTTTATCTAGCTCCCCATAAGGACATGTGCTTATCTTCTCCTGAAAGAACACAAAAATCAGAACTAGATGTTGAGCAATCATCAACAGGAGGGTGTTAGAACCCACCAGAAAAAGATACCCCACATCTAAGTTCAAAGGACAAGCCCCAATCAGACAATAAGACTGGAGCAATCATGTTAAAATCAAATACCATACATGCCTGGTGGGTAACCCACAAACTGGAGAACAATAATACCAAAAGAGCTCACATACTATTGTGCAGGTTCTAGGCCCCACATCAGACTTTCAAACTTGGGGTCTAGCAAAAGGCTGGAAATCCCCAGGGAATCTGACTGAAGGACAGCAGGATTTGATTATAGAACTTACACAGGACTGAGGGAAACAGAAACTCTTGGTGTTAGTGGCTCACTCATGTTCAATTCTTTGTGACCCCATGGCCTATAGCCTGCCAGGCTTCTCTGGAAATCAGAGCGTGGCAGGCTAGTCCATGGGGTCACAAAGACTCAAACATGACTGAGCCACTAACACCAAGAGAGCACAAATAAAACCTTGTGTTCAACAGGACACAGAAAAAGGAGTGGTGACCCCACAAGAGACTTTGGTAGACCTTCCTGTGACTGGTTGAGGGTCCCCTGCTTGGATGTGCATCAGTAGTGGCCTGCCATGGGGACAGGGGCACTGGCATCAGAAGTCCTGGTAGGCACATGCTGTCATAAGTCCTCTTTTGAGTGAAGTGAAAGTCGCTCAGTCGTGTCTGACTCTTTGAGACCCCATAGACTATACAATCCATGGAATTCTCCAAGCCAGAATACTGGAGTGAGTACCCTTTTCCTGCTCCAGGGGATCTTCCCAACCCAGGGATCAAACCCAGGTCTCTGGCATCACAGGCAGATTCTTTACCAGCTGAGCCAAATTTAGCCAATAGCTTTACCATTGAGTCTGCTTTACCATTGAGACTCCAGGACTGGGTCACTTCAGGCCAAACTAACAGCAGACAATTGGATTAAAGATGTACTGAGTGTGGTCCTGACACCAGAGCTAGACCCAGATTTGCCCACAGCCAGTCCCTCCCAAGCCTCTTATCCTCATCTATCAGAAGGCAGACAGAAGAAGTAAGAATTACAAGTCTTCAGATTCTGGAATGAAAACCACAATCACAGAAAGCTAAGCACAGCCTTGTGTAACTCAACAAAGCTATGAGTCATGCCATGCTGGGACACCTAAGACACATAAGTCAATGTGTAGAGTTCTGACAAAACGTGGTCCACTGGAGAAGGGAATGGCAAACAACTCCAATATTCTTGTCTCAAGAAGCCATGAAGAATATGAACAGGCTAAAATATATGACATTGGAAGATGAGTCCCCCAGGTTGGTAAGTATCCAATATACTACTGAGAAAAGCAGAGAAATAGCTCCAAAAAGAATGAAGAGCCTAGGCCAAAGTGTAAATGATGCTCAGTTATGGATATGCCTGGTGGTGAAAGCAAAGTTCGATGTTGTAAAGAAAAATAATGCATAGGAACCTGGAATGTTAGGTCCATGTTTTTGTTGTCCAGTAAGCTGTGGAAAATTCTGAAAGAGATGGGAATACCAGACCACCTAACCTGCCTCTTGAGAAATCTGTATGCAGGTCAGGAAGCAACAGGTAGAACTGGACATGGAACAACACAGTGGTTCCAAATAGGAAAAGGAGTACGTCAAGGCTGTATATTGTCACTCTGCTTATTTAACTTGTATGCAGAGTACATCATGAGAAACGCTGGACTGGAAGAAACACAAGCTGGAATCAAGATTGCCAGGAGAAATATCAATAACCTCAGATATGCAGATGATACCACCCTTATGGCAGAAAGTGAAGAGGAGCTAAAAAGCCTCTTGATGAAAGTGAAAGAGGAGAGCAAAAAAGTTCACTTAAAGCTCAACATTCAGAAAATGAAGATCATGGCATCCGGTCCCATCACTTCATGGGAAATAGATGGGAAAACAGTGGAATAGTGTTAGACTTTATTTTTTGGGCTCCAAAATCACTGCAGATGATGACTGCAGCCATGAAATTAAAAGATGCTTACTCCTTGGAAGAAAAGTTATGACCAACCTAGATAGCATATTCAAAAGCAGAGACATTACTTTGCCGACTAAAGTCCGTCTAGTCAAGGCTATGGTTTTTCCTGTGATTATGTATGGATGTGAGAGCTGGACTGTGAAGAAGGCTGAGTGCCAAAGAACTGATTCTTTTGAACTGTGGTGTTGGAGAAGACTCTTGAGAGTCCCTTGGACTGCAAGGAGATCCAACCAGTTCATTCTGAAGGAGATCAGCCCTGGGATTTCTTTGGAAGGAATGATGCTAAAGTTGAAACTCCAGTACTTTGGCCACCTCATGCGAAGAGTTGACTCATTGGTAAAGACTCTGATGCTGGGAGGGATTGGGGTCTGGAGGAGAAGGGGACAACAGAGGATGAGACGGCTGGATGGCATCACGGACTCGATGGATGTGAGTCTGAGAGAACTCCAGGAGTTGGTGACGGACAGGGAGGCCTGGTGTGCTGTGATACATGGGGTTGCAAAGAGTCAGACACGACTGAGCGACTAAACTGAACTGAACTAACTTGTGTCTGACTCTACAACTCCATGAACTATAGCACATCAGGCTTCCCTCTACTTCACTATCTCTCAAGGTTTGCTCAAAGTCATGTCCATTGCATTGGTAATGTCATCCAAGAATCATAGTAAATTGGACATGGTCAAGCAGGAGATGGCAAGTGAGACCATCAATATTTTAGGAATCAGTGAATTAAAATGGACAGGAATGAGAAAATTTAATTCATATAACCATTACATCTACTGCAAAGTAAAAGTGAAAGTCCTTCAGTTGTGTCTGATTCTTTGCAACCCCATAGACTATGCAGTCCATGAAATTTTCCAGGCCAGAATACTGAAGTTGGTAGCCATTCCCTTCTCCAGGGAATCTTCCCAACCCAGTGATCAAATCCCAGGCCTCCAACTTTGCAAGCAGATTATCAGCTGAGCCACCAGGGAAACCCAAGAATACTGGAATGGGTAGCCAATCCCTTCCCCAGCAGATATTCCTGACTCAGGAATCAAACTGCAGTCTCTTTCATTGCAGGTGGATTGTTTATCAGCTGAGCTACCTGGGAAGCCCATTATATCTACTACTGTGAGCAAGAATGTCTTGGAAGAAATGGAATAACCCTAAAAATAGTCAAAAATAGTTTGAAATGCAGTACTTGAGTGCAATCTCAAAAACAACAAAATTATCTCAATTTGTTTCCAAGGCAAGCCATTCAATATCATGAAATCCATATCTAAGCCCCTAACATTAATGTCAAAGAAGCTAAAGCCAAACAGTTCTTTAAAGACCTACAAGACTTTCTAGAACTAACATCAAAAAAATTATGCCCGTTTCATCATAGGGAACTAGAATTCAAAAGTAGGAAGTCAAAAGATACCTGGAATTACAGGCAGGTTTGGCCTTGGAGTACAAAATGAAGCAGAGCAAAGGCTAACAGAGCTTTGCCAAGAGATCACACTGATCATAGCAAACATCTTCCAACAACACAAGAGACAACTCTCCACATGGACACAACTAGATGGTAAATACTGAAATCAGACTGATTACATTTGGGGGAACCAAAGATTTAGAAACTATAAAGTCAGCAAAAACAAGACCTGGAACTGACTGTGACTCAGATCATGAGCTCCTTATTACAAAATTAAGCATTAAAATGAAGAAAGTAGGGAAAACCACTAGGCCATTCAGGTATGACTTAAATAATATCGCTTATGATTAGAGAGTGGAAGGGACAAATAGAGTCAAGGAGTTAGATCTGGTAGACAGAGGGCTTGAAGAATTATGGATGGAGGTTCATAACATTGTACAGGAAACAGTGACCAAAACCATCCCCCCATAAATAAATTCAACAAAGCAAAATGGTTGTCTGAGAAGGCCTTACAAATAGTTAAGAAGAGAAATGAAAGGCAAAGGAGAAAGGGAAAGACATACCAAACTGAATGCAGAGTTTAAGAGAATAGCAAGGAGATAAGAAATTCTTTTTAAGTGAATAATACAAAGAAACAGAGGAAAACAATAGAATAAAAAAGACCAGAGATCTCCACAAGACAACTGGAGATACCTAGGGAACATTTCATGCAAGGATGGACACAATAAAGGACAGAAACATCAAGAACCTAACAAAAGCAGATGAAATTATAACAAGGTGCCAAGAATACACAGAAGAACTGTACAAAAAGCTCTTAATGACCCAGATAACCACGAAGGTATGGACACTCACCTAGATCCAGATATTTGGGAGTGTGAAGTCAGGTGGGCCTTAGGAAGCATTACTAGGAACAAAGCTAATGGAGGTAATGGAATTCCAGCTGAGCTATTTCAGATCCTAAAAGATGAAGTTGTTAAAGTGCTGCATTCAGTATGTCAGCAAATTGGTGAAACTCAGCAGTGGCCACAGGACTGGAAAAGGCCAGGTTTCATTCCAATCCCAAAGAAAGTAATGTCAGAAATTGTTCAAGTTACCATGCAATTACACTCATTTCATATGCCAGCAATATAATTCTCAAAAGCCTTCAAGCTAGGTTTCAACAGTTTGTGAACTGAGAACTTTCAGATGTTCAAGCTGGATTTAGAAAAAGCAGAGGAACCAGAGATCAAATTGCTAATATCCATTGTATCAGAGAGAAAGCAAGATAATTCCAGAAAAACATTCACTTCTGTTTCATTGACTATGCTAAAGCCTTTGACTGTGGAGATCAAAACAAACTGGACCACTTTTCAAGAGATGGGACTACCAGACCACCTTATCTGCCTTCTGAGAAACCTGTATGCAGGATGAGAAGCAGCAATTAGAACCACGTCTGGCTCAAAATAGTAAAGGAGTACATCAAGGCTGTATATTGTCACCCTACTCATTTAACTTCTATTCAGAGTACACTGGAGAAGGAAATGGCAACCCACTCCAGTATTCTTGCCTGGAGAATCCCACGGACAGAGGAGCTTGGTGAGCTACAGTCCACGGGGTCACAAAGAGTCGGAAATGACTGATCGACTTCACTTTCACTTTCAGAGTACATCATGCAAAAATGCTGCCCTGGATGAATCACAAGTTGGAATCAAGATTGCTGGGAGAAATATCCACAATCTCAGATTTGCAGATGACACCACTCTAATGGCAGAAAGCGAACAGGAACTAAAGAGCCCGTTGAGGTGGGCGAAAGAGGAGAGTGAAAAAGCTGGCTTAAAACTCAACATTCAAAAAACCTAAGATCAGGGCATCTGGTCCCATCACTTTAAGAAAAATAGATGGAGGAACAGTGGAAACTGACAGACTTTGTTTTCTTGGGATCAAAAATCACTGCAGATGGTGACCAAAGCCATGAAATTAAAAGATGCTTGGTCCTTGAAAGAAAAGTTATGACAAACCCAGACAGTATATTAAAAACCAGAGATATCACTTGGCCAACAAAGGTCCATATAGTTGAAGCTATAGTTTTTCCAACAGTCATGTATGGATTTGAGAGTTGGACCATAACAAAGATTGAGCACCAAAGAATTGATGCTTTCAAATTGTGGTGCTGGAGAAGACTCTTGAGAGACCCTTGGACAGCAAAGAGATCAAACTAGGGAATCCTAAAGGAAATCAACCCTGACTATTCATTGGAAATACCGATGATGAAGCTGAAGATCCAATAGTTTGGCCACCTGATATGAAGAGCCGACTCACTGGAAAATATCTTAATGCTGCAAAAGATTGAGTGCAGGAGGAGAAGGGGGCAACAAAGGATAAGATTGTTGGATCGTATCACTGAATCAATGTGCGTGAGTTTGAGCAAACTCTGAGAGACAGTGAAGGACAGCAAAGCCTGGAGTGCTGCAGTCTGTGTTCTCTCAAAGAGCAGGACAGGATTTAGTGACTGGAAAACAATGGCAACTCATTTTATATTCCTATACAGTAGTGTGCTGGCTGTCTCATATTAGTCCTCTAGAGACAGTTCTTAAATTTTCATAAATATTTTTAACTAAGCACAGCATTATTAACATTTCCTTGTGGGAGACATTAACCATAACTGTTTTAAAAATCTTGAATGATAATTACATACAACAGTTGCTTAGACCACTGAGAACAAAAATATAAGACCCTTAGAATAAGAACCTGCTAGTATCCCTCACTACATTACAAGTTTTCTCATCACAAGGATTATTTCTATCTTGTTCACTACTGTATTCACAGTGTTTGATTTACATTTGCTCAAAAATATTTAAAATGCAACACAAATGAAGAGAGTGAGGCATGCAATAGAGAGGACTACTAACAAGAAGTGAAGTTAAAAAGAAAAGAAAGCGTAAATAAAGTTGCTCCCATTTGTTTTTAAGTTTTGACAAGTCTGTCTCTGATAATAATTGCTGTAGCACAATTCAAATCAAACATTTATTCTATGACTACAAACTCAGGGTATCACATGATTTTATTTTTCTTTTACTTTATATTTGGGACAAAAAGTTTATTAAAATTTAGGACGATGATAAATATAATCTTAGTTAATATTTGTAACTTAGCTCTTTTCTAACAACTGAAGAAAAGAAAAGAAAAACAAATTACTTATACTCTAAATGTAGGTAATTTCTCAACTGAGATAAGCATGTTGGATTAGAGCCAGAAACATTAAGCAATAGTACATACCATATAGAAATTTTGAGGGTAAAGTGCCATACTGAAAGCATTCAAGTTTTTAAGAATGAAGTAAGAATGTTATAGTTGCATTATATAGATGAATTCCAATGTCTCGCAGTAAATAAATAGAAAGTACAGACATATGTGGGAGAGAGCACAGGTTTATTTCCAGACCACTTCAATAAAGCCAATGCTGTGATAAAGTGAGTCACATGAACTGCTTCATTTCCCAGTGCCTATAAACTGTACATTTATATGATATTGTAGTCTAAGTGTGCAACAGCATTATGTTAAAAAATAATGTTCATACCTTAATTTAAAAATACTTTACTGCTAAAAATTGCCAAATATCACCTAAACCCTCAATGAATCATAATTCTTTTGCTGGTGGAGGATCCTACTTCAGTGTTTCTGGTTACTGACTGATCATGGTGGTAGCTGCTGAAAAGTTGGGGTTGCTGAGGCAATTTCCAAGAATCAAGCAACAATAAAGTTTGCCATATTGCTTGACTTTTTCATTAGAGATATCTCAGTAGCATACAATGCTATTTGATAGTATTTTACATAAAGTAGAACTTTCAAAGTTGGAGTCAGTTCTCTCAAACTCTGCTCCTTTTTTACCAACTAGGTTTATGTAATATTCTAAACCTTTTGTTGTGATTTCAACAATCTTCACAGAATTTTGATCAAGAGCATCCATCTCAAGAAAACACTTTCTTTCCTTATCTGTAAAAAATTCCTCATCCATTAAAGTTTTATGAGATAGGAGTAATTCAAGCATATCCTCAGCTTCCACTTCTAACTTTAGTTTCCTTGTTATTTTCACCACAAATGTAGTTACTTCCTCCATTAAAGTCTTGAACCATTCAAAGTCATCCTCGAGGGTTAAAATCAGCTTCTTCCAAATTCCTGTTAATATTGATATTTGATCTCTTTCCATGAATCATAAATATGCTGAATCACACTTAAAATGGAAAATCCTTTCCAGAAGGTTTCCAATGGAATTTTCCCAAGTCCACCAGAGAAGTCACTATTGATAGCAGTTATAGCCTAAGTAACTATAGCTTCCCTGGTAGCTCAACTGGTAAAGAATCCACCTGGGTTGGGAAGATCCCCTGGAGAAGGGAATGGCAATTCATGCCAGTATTCCTGCTTGGGGAATTCCATGGATAGAGGAACCTGGTGGGCTACAGTCCATAGGGTCGTACAGAGTCAGACACGACTGAGCAATTTTCACTTCACTTGACAGGCTTTCAGAATATATTTCTTAAAATAATAAGACATGAAAGTCAAAATTACTTCTGAAAGCATGGGCTGCAAAGCGGATGCTGCGTTTCAGTTCAGTTCAGTTCAGTCTCTCAGTCGTGTCCGACTCTGCAACCTCTAAGACTGTAGCATGCCAGGCTTCCTTGTCCATCACCAACTCCCAGAGCTTGCTCAAACTAATGTCCACTGAGTCAGTGATGCCATCCAACCATCCCATTATCTGTTGTCCCCTTCTCCTTCTGCCGTCAATCTTGCCCAGTATTAAGGATTTTTCTAATGAGTAATTTCTTCCCATCAGGTAGCCAAAATATTGGACTTTCAACTATAGCATCAGTCCTTCCAAGGAATATTCAGGACTGATTTCCTTTAGGATGGACTGGTCAGATATCTTTGCAGTCCAAGGGACTCTCAAGAGTCTTTTCCAACACCTCACTTCAAAAGCATCAATTCTCTGGTGCTCAGCTTTCTCTATAGTCCAACTCTCGCTTTGACTTAGATGGACCTTTGTCAGTAAAGTAATATCTCTGCTTTTTAATATGCGGTCTAGATTGGTCATAACTTTTCTTCCAAGGAGGAACCATCTTTTAATTTCATGGCTGCAGTCACCATCTGCAGTGATATGACTACAGGATACTTTGAATTAAAATAAGAAATGTTAAATCCCTATTCCATTTCTATAGACTTAATTTGCATTAACTACTTTTATTTTGTTCTTTCTTTCTCCCTATCTACTTACTGCTTGTCTATTTCTCAACCAGAACCAGGGCTTCCCAAGAGACTCAGTGGTAAAGAATTCTCCTGACAATACTTGAGACACAGGAAACTTTGGTCAGGAAGATCCCCTGGAATAGGAAATGGCAACTCACTCCAGTATTCTTGCCTGGAGAATTTCATGGACAAAGGATCTTGGTGGACTACAGTCCATAGGATTTCAAAGAATTGGACACATCTGAGAGACTGAGCACAGCACAGCACAACACAACAAGTATGTCTTACAAATTGAATTAAGAGTAGACAGTGGCCATACAACTCCAAGAAAAGAACATAGGCAAAACATTCTCTGACATAAATCACACAGATGTTTTCTTAGGCCAGTGTCCCAAGGCAATAGAAATAAAAGATAAATAAATAAACTAATGAGTTCGAATCAAACTTACAAACTTTTTCATAGCAAAGGAAACCATCAACTAAACAAAAAGACAACCCACAGAATGGGAAAAAAAATAATTTGCAAATGATATGACTGAGGGTCATATGATATGATTGCAAATGAAATGACTAACAAGATTCAAATGTTATGACATTTTCCACAATATACAAACAGATTGTTAGCAACAACAACAACAAAAAAAACTCAATTCCAAAATGGGCAGAATATCTAAATAGATATTTTTGAAAAGAATAAATACGTGTGGTCAATAGGCACAAGAAAAGAGGTTCAACATCATAATTATTAGACACATGCAAATCAAAACTACAATGAGGTACAACCTCAGAGGAGTTAGAATTTCCATTATCAAAAAATCTACAAATAATGCTGGTGAGGGTGTGAAGAAAAGGAAACCCTCCTACACTGTTGGTGGGAATGTTAGTTGGTGCAGTCACCATGAAAGACAGTACAGAGATTCCTCAGAAAATTAAAAACAGAACTACCGTGTGATCCAGCAATCCTACTCCTGGACATATATTGAGACAAATCTGTAATTCAAAAAGATACATGCACCTCTATATTCATAGAAGCACTAGTCACAAGAGCTCATTGAAACAATCTAAATGTCCACTGACAGATGAATGGATAAAGAACATGTGGTACATATATACAATGGAATTCTGCTGCTGCTAAGTCACTTCAGTCATGTCCAACTCTGTGTGACCCCATACATGGCAGCCCACCAAGCTCCCCCATCCCTGGGATTCTCCAGGCAAGAACACTGGAGTGGGTTGCCATTTCCTTCTCCAATCCATGAGAGTGAAAAGGGAAAGTGGAGATGCTCAGTCGTATCCAACCATCAGCGACCCCATAGACAGCAGCCTGCAAGGCTCCTCCATCCATGGGATTTTCCAGGCAAGAGTATTGGAGTGGGGTGCCATTGCCTTCTCCTGGAATTCTACTCAGACATAAAAAGAAAATAATGTCATTTGCTGCAACACTGATACAAGTAGAGATTATCTTACTAAGTATGTCAGAAAGACAAATATTACATGATATGACTTACATGTGAACCTAAAATATGATACAAGTGAACCTATCTATGAAACAGAAACAAAAACACAAGCATAGAGAACAAACTGTGGGTTGTGCAGTGGGAGGCAGCTGATGGAGGGATGCAGTGGGAGCTTGGGATTAGTAGATATAAGCTTTTATATATAGAATGGATAAACAATAAGGTCCTATTATCTAGCACAGAAAACTATATTCAATACCCTTTGGTAAACTAATGGAAAATAATACATAATGTTTATATATATGTGTGTGTGTGTGTGTGTGTGTGTGTGTGTGTGTGTAGATATGTGTATACATGAATTATTTTGCTATAGAGCATGAATTAATGCAATATTGTAAATCAACTGTACTTCAGTAAAAATAAACAAAAAAAAAAATAAAACAAATATTTTTAACAAAGAGTACATGATGGTAAACTGGCTATCAATTTCCTCATTTTACACTCTGAAAGAATCTCAAGTCTGGGGAGATGGGAATGGGCCATCCTAAAAATGCACCTCTCCAGACACAATGTTCTGGAACCAGAGGAGTTGAGGGAGTGAGGAAGATGACATAATTCTGGCCAGTGAGGTATAGCAGAGTATGTTGGGGATTTCTAAAAATAACTAAATTTTTGTCAAAAAATGGCAACGGTAGCTGTTACCATTTTTAAATCTTCTTGCCTTAAACATGGCTGTGAGACTAAAACTGCTGTAGACATTTTTAATATAGGTAAATATATATTGAAAATATATAGTAACCAAATTGATTAAAAAAAAAAAAGTAGGTGGTGCAATTCATGGGGTCACAGAGAGTTGGACACGACTGAGCGACTGAACTGAACTGAACTGAGTGGTAAAGAACCCGTCTGCTAATGCAAGAGACATAAGAGTTTGCAGGTTCAATTCTTGGGTCACAAAGATCCCCTGGAGGAGGGCATGGCAACTGACACCAATTTTCTTGCCTGGAGAATCCCATGAACAGAGGAGCTTGGCAGGGTACAGTTCATAAGGTCTCACAGAGTTGGACACAACTGAAGCAACTTATCAAGCATGGACACAAACACTAAATAAGAGAACTTAAGCAAAATAATGAAATGTTATGAAATATCTAAATCACATATATAAGAATGTTTATTGGCAAGTAAACTATCACAAACCCTGCCAAAGTTTTAAATGGTATATAAAATATTCACAAAGACAGTACTATTTTGTAAATACATAGAGATGAAAGACTAAACTGTAAGTAATCTGGTATTCCCTGGCCAGTGTAATAGAAGTGGAGAGGTAGAAACTGTCTATACCAAATATAGTCAACAATGACGTTGTATTTTCAGTTATAGTACTTAGAACAGTGACAAAGTCAACCAAAAACTAATTAGTGAGTTAACATTGACATGTACCACTTAGGTTTTCTGTTTGTCTGCAGAAATAATACCTTCTATGTACAGGAAACTTGGGAAATAAAAATAAAATCATGAAAAAACATCTTTAACAATTATGTCACATTTTTTTCCATTTTTTAAACTATTAAAAATCAAAGGGCTTAAAACAATTTATTATCATTTTATTTCAGTATTTGTGGTCAAGAATATGGGTGGAGTTTAGAGGCTTATCTCAATTTATCAATATCTGAGGTCTCTGCAGAGATGATTTGAATAGCTGGGACTGGAACAGCTAGAGCTGGTGGAACTTCTCTATCACTTTGTCTCTGTCTTTCTCCTTATTTCCTTTCAAGGCCTGTCTATGTTTACCATGAAGTGAAGTAAAAGTCATTCACTTATGTCCAACTCTTTTCAATTCCATGGACTATACAGTCCATGCAATTCTCCAGGCCAGAATACTCGAGTGGGTAACTGTTCCCTTCTGCAGGGGATCTTTCCAACCCAGGGATCAAACCCAGGTCTCCCACATTGCAGGCAGATTCTTTACTAGCTGAGTCACCAGGGAAGCCCATGTTTACCATAAGCTTTCAAAAATCTTGCACACAGAATGGCCTGACTTATCAAATGAAAGTCGGTGCTCCAAGAAAAAGGAAACAGGAACTGCAAATCTCTTAAAGGCTAGGTCCCAAACTGGCAAGCATTATTTCTGTCATGTTCCAAGCCTAGACTCAAGGGGATGGAATATAGTTTGCATCTTTCAAAGGAAGGGATGGCAAAGAAGTTGTGGCCATTTTTAATCTGTCCCACTATTTATGTATGAATCTGTTTATGTGACTAAGTGGTCAGATATCTCTCTATTAAAATGAAGCAATATAGCTTAGGAAAAATTTTTTCTCTTTTTCTAATATAAATTTATTTTAATTGGAAGTTAATTACTTTACAATATTGTATTTAAATTTATTTATTTTGATTGGAGGTTAATTACTTTATAATATTGTATTGGTTTTGCCATATATTAACATGAATCTGCCACAGTTGTACACGTGTTTCCCATCCTGAACCCCTCTCCCACCTTTCTCCCCGTATCGTCCCTCTGGGTCATCCCAGTGCACCAGCCCCAAGCATCCTGTATCCTGCATCAAACCTGGACTGGCTGTTCGTTTCTTATATGATATTATACATGTTTCAATGTCATTCTCCCAAATCATCCTACCCTCTCCCTCTCCCACAGAGTCCAAAAGACTGTTCTATACATCTGTATCTTTTTTGCTGTCTCACATACAGGGTTATTCTTATCATCTTTCTAAATTCCAAATATATGTGTTAATATACTGTATTGGTGTTTTTCTTTCTGGCTTACTTCACTCTGTAAAATAGGCTGCAGTTTCATCCACCTTATTAGAACTGATTCAAATGCATTCTTTTTAATGGCTAAATAATACTCCATTGTGTACATATACCACTGCTTTCTTATCCATTCATCTGCTGGTGGACATCTAGGTTGTTTCCATGTCCTGGCTTTTATAAACAGTGCTGCAATGAACAGTGGGGTACGTGTGTCTCTTTCAATTCTGATTTCCTCCATGTGTATGCCCAGCAGTGGGATTGCTAGGTCATAAGGCAGTTCTATTTCCAGTTTTTAAAGGAATCTCCACACTGTTCTCCATAGTGGCTGTACTAGTTTGCATTCCCACCAACAGTGTGAGAGGGTTCCCTTTTCTCCACACCATCTCCAGCATTTATTGCTTGTAGACTTTGGATAGCAGCCATTCTGACTGGCATGAAATGGTACTTCATTGTGGTTTTGATTTGCATTGCTCTGATAATGAGTGATGTTGAGCATCTTTTCATGTGTTTTTTAGCCATATGTATGTCTTCTTTGGAGAAATGTGTTTGGTTCTTTGGCCCATTTTTTTTATTGGGTCGTTTATTTTTCTGGAATTGAGCTGCAGGAGTTGCTTGTATGTTTTTTGTCAGTTGCTTCATTTGCTATTACTTTCTCCCATTCTGAAGGCTGTCTTTTCACCTTGCTTACAGTTTCCTTTGTTGTGCAGAAGATTTTAATTTTAATTTGGTCCCGTTTGTTTATTTTTGCTTTTATTTCCAATATTCTGGGAGGTGGGTCATAGAGGATCCTGCTGTGATGTATGTCGGAGAGTGTATTGCCTATGTTCTCCTCTAGGAGTTTTATAGTTTCTGGTCTTACATTTAGATCTTTAATCCATTTTGAGATTATTTTTGTATATGGTGTTAGAAAGTGTTCTAGTTTCATTCTTTTACAAGTGTTGACCAGTTTTCCCAGGACCACTTGTTAAAGAGATTGTCTTTAATCCATTGTATATTCTTGCCTCTTTTGTCAAAGAAAAGGTGTCCAGAGGTGAGTGGATTTATCTCTGAGCTTTCTATCTTGTTCTATTGGTTTATAGTTCTCTCTTTGTGCCAGTACCATACTGTCTTGATGACTGTGGCTTGGTAGTAGAGCCTGAGGTCAGGCAGATTGATTCCTCCAGTTCCATTCTTCTTTCTCAAGATTGCTTTGGCTATTCGAGGTTTTTTTGTATTTCCATACAAATTGTGAAATTATTTGTTCTAGATCTGTGAAAAATATTGCGAGTAGCTTGATAGGGATTGCATTGAGTCTATAGATTTCTTTGGGTAGTATACTCATTTTCACAATATTAATTCTTCCGATCCATGAACATGGTATATTTCTCCATCTATTAGTGTCCTCTTCGATTTCTTTCACCAGTGTTTTATAGTTTTCTATATATAGGTCTTTAGTTTCTTTAGGTAGATATATTCCTAAGTATTTTATTCTTTTCGTTGCAATGGTGAATGGAATTGTTTCCTTAATTTCTTTTTCTACTTTCTCATTATTAGTGTAAAGGAATGCAAGGGATTTCTGTGTGTTGATTTTATATCCTGCAACTTGACTATATTCGTTGATTAGCTCTAGTAATTTTCTGGTGGAGTCTTTAGGGTTTTCTATGTAGAGGATCATGTCATCTGCAAACAGTGAGAGATTTACTTCTTCTTTTCCAATTTGGATTCCTTTTATTTCTTTTTCTGCTCTTACTGCTGTGGCCAAAACTTCCAAAACCATGTTGAATAGTAGCAGTGAAAGTGGGCACCCTTGTCTGGTTCCTGACTGGAGGGGAAATGCTTTCAATTTTTCACCATTGAGGATAATGTTTGCTGTGGGTTTGTCATATATAGCTTTTATTATGTTGAGGTATGTTCCTCCTATTCCTGCTTTCTGGAGAGTTTTTATCATAAATGGATGTTGAATTTTGTCAAAGGCCTTCTCTGCATCTATTGAGATAATCATATGGCTTTTATTTTTCAATNAAATTTTTTAAATAAAAATGAAACATACAATAAATTATCAGATCGATAGAGAAGACCAAGAAAACTGGGCAAATATATTCTCTATTTTAACATTAAAAAATTCAGTTGGTTTCCAAGAGAGGCTAGACACAGTGTCCAACTATGTTCTCTATCTCACTAGCATTCTTTCATTTGTTCAAATGACCATGGGTCAACTTGAGTGGAAAGATTTTGTCATATGACAGTATCTATATACAATTCTGTAACTTGGAATAAAAGGCCTGGTTAGCCAACCAGAGTCACATAGGCAGCCCTGTGGATGGACAGATGAGGCCATGCAATATCATTGCCAACTTCTTTAAGTAGAAGTATATTTCTTAAAAGGATACATTAGGCATTCGTTTCTACAAAAGTTTTTGTTCACTAATTTTAAAAGGAATATAGGTAAAGATATCATAATGATTATTAATAATTCAAGAAAATGTATACCTTCTATAACACATCTGTTTTCTGTTTGAATTATTTGTG
>SJYQ01040739.1:2166-12215 GCA_006410935.1 Redunca redunca
AAAAAAAAAAAAAAAAAAAGAAAGCAAATAAATCATCGTAGAACTCTGTTATTTCCTTTATGAATGTAACAGAGACTGGAAGCTAATACTTGGTTCTCCTGGCCTTCTTGGACCCAAAGCTAGACTGTAATTCAGAATGTCTCACAACAGACAGGGTCATGTGTTCAACTCTCACCACAAGACTGAGAGCAGAAATATAATGTGTCACTTACAGACTAAGTTAAGAGAAGCTATCTCTGTTCCCCCAGATGCATTTTGAGTCCTGGATCCCTGAGTCACCTGACCACAGTCATACTTGTTGGACTGTCATTTCAGTGAACAGTGAACTGTTATTTTGCTAATTTAGTGAATGTTTCCTTTTTCACAGCAGTTAGGCTACACTGGAAAAGCATACACTGCCCCTAAATGTGCTACTTTGGCAAGTCTCATGTCTTTGGGACTTACATACAGACAAAATTTGGGTTTTTTTCTCTTAAGTCAATTTGATTATTAGACCAGCCAACCTGATTAGGAGGAAGAGAAAAGATTTCTGTTCCTACATACTGATTAAAAAAAAATTATTTCTGTCTTGAAAAATTTTAGATACAAGTTATTGTTTTAAGCAACCCCATGGACTGTAGCCTGCCAGTCTCCTCCGCTCCTGGGATTCTCCAGACAAGAGTACTGGAATGGGTTGCCATGCCCTCCCGCATGAATCACCTAGACCCAGGGATCGAATCTGCACCTCCTGCGGCTCCTGCATTGTAGGCAGTTTCTTAACCGCTACACTTCCAGGCAAGCCCTAAGAGTCTATATTATTGTCTCTACATGTTGATTTAGTTCCTGATGTTAGGATGTGGAAAGATCTGCAAAAGATTTTGGTTGTGTGATTATGTGTCTGTGTGCTTATGTGAGCATTGGTTCATACCTCATTGACTGGTATTTTCACTTTGTCCCACTCAATATTTTTAGTTTAATATATATGGAAAATTGTAATCATCTGAGCTCTGATTCACTGCCACTACCAAACAATTAATACTAATTTCTAAAATCCTTATAACTACTAACTAAATATGATGGCTCATTCAAAGTTACCTTTCTTATCTGTAGTGTTACTTGGGAAAGAGATATATATAATTATATACATACACCCCCTCATTTTTGGATTTTCTTTCCATTTAGGTCACCACAGAGCATCAAGGAGAATTCCCTGTGCTATACAGTAGATTCTCTCATAGTATCAATAATGTATTTATGTCTGTCCCAATTCATCCTACCATGCCGCTTTAGCCCTTGGGCTTCCCTGGTAACTCAGATGGTAAAGAATCTGCCTGCAATGCAGAGGACCCAGGTTTGATTCCTGGGTTGGGATGATCTCCTGGAGAAGGAAATGGCAACCCACTCCAGTATTCCTGCCTGGAGAATCCCATGGACAGATGGGAGCCTGGTGGGCTACAGTTCATGGGGTCACAAAGAATCAGACACGACTAAGTGAACAACACTTTCACTTCACTTTCATTCACACATTTGTTCTTTATATTTGTGTCTTTTGTTTCTGCTTTGCAAATAATATCGTCTATATCATTTTTCTAGATTCCACATATATGTTACAATACAATATTTATTTTTCTCTTTTTTATTTACTTCACTCTCTATGACAGTCTCTAGGTCCATCCATGTCTCTATAGATTCAATTTTGTTCCCTTTAATGGCTGAGCAATATTTCATTTTATATATGTACCACATCTTCTGCATCATTTCCTCTGTTGATGGACATTTAACTTGCTTTCATATCCTGGCTATCATAAATAATGATACAATGAATATTGGGGTGTATGCGTCTTTTTGAATTATGCTTTTCTCTGGATATATACACAGTAGTGGGATTGCTGGGTCATATAGTAGTTCTATTTTTAGTTTTTTAAGGAGCCTTCATACTGTTCTCCATAGTGACTATATCAATTTACATTCTCCAAAACAGTCTAAGAGGGTTCCCTTTTCTTCACACCCTCTCTAGCATTTATTGTTTGTAGATTTTTTGATAATGGCCATTCTGACTGATGTGAGTTGATACCTCATTGTAGTTTTGATTTGCACTTCTTTAATAATTAGTGATGTTGAGCATCTTTTCATTTGTTTGTTGTCCATCTATATGTCTTCCTTGAAGAAATGCCTATTTATGCCTTCTGCCTATTTTTGATTGGGTTATTTGTTTATTTTAATTTTTTGACACTGAGCTTCATGAACTATTTGTATATTTGGAGAATTTGTTAAGCCAGACATACATCCATATTCTAAGGTCACATTCCAGTAGTCAATTGCCAATATAAAAAAATACTATATGCCAAATACAATGTAAAGTTTAAATAAATATATCTGAAAATGAGTTTATTCACATGTCATATTTTCATCATGTCCTGTTCTCCATTCAATGAATTATTTCTCTCTCAAGCCTTCAAGTGTCAGGTGTGGGGCAAGACTGTTTCACAGCTCACACCCCCTAAATATCACTGGAAGAAGACTGAGAGGAAGGAGAATCATCCAACTTGGCATTTATGAATATTAATGTTAATACCACTGTTCCTGCCCATTCATCTTGAGTCTGAAGTAGGAGAAACTGTTTCCATAGAAACAAAGCTCTTGGACAGTCACTTTGTCACTTCTCCCCTGCTAAGTGAATCAAGTTTAAGTGGCATGAGCAGTACCATTTCATAAAAATTAACATCAGAAACATGGAATGCAAGAATAAAATGAATTATGTTAAAACATTATATANGAAAGTAGGAGAGAGGGCAGTGATTTTTGGTGTTAGAAAGGTGGATTTTATATACAGGATTTACTGTTCTTTGTATCTTCAGGTGTGAGGATGAAAACCTTTTGTGTCAAGAAAGTAAGAATCGTAGAGGCAACAGCCGTATTTGTAAGCATCTGTTTTTCCTCAAAGCTATGTGTCCTTGAATTCCTAATAATTGTACCTTGTCATCTGATTGAGTAATTATCATAACATGGGAGTTCTCCCCACCCCCCTCAGTTCCAAATCTCCTATTAATTGCCTTTGCACCAGCAATTCATACATTCTGGGTCACGTTTCCTGACTTTTCAGGTTTTAGCCTTGTCGTGGATTCTTTTAAAATTTTATTCCAGATCTAACATTTTAGCATGCCATGTTGAGCTCCAGTGATCTCAGCTTGGTAGATTATAGAATACTGAGGAGGGAGCAAGAGAAAGAGCTGATTTCCATTGATTGACCCAGGCAATGTTTTACCTGGTCCTTTAATTTAACTGTTTGCCACCCACAGATCACGAACATCCTAATATAAATTTCTAAGAAGGCTTTTACTGATAAGTGAGAACTAATAATAATAACAAAAATAATAGCCATAGCAGAGGATCACATTCATATCTATAGGCTTTTTTCAAGGGCACCGTGTTAAGGGTTTTATATGCAGGAAAGCCCTTAATCCTCATAGAATTTCACTGTGGCAAACACTGTTGTTATTCCCAGTTTACAGAAGATGAAATTTAGGCTTATTCCTGAAAAGTAACAAAGATTATAACCTAATGTAAGAGGTTCAAAGTTTCAGAAAATAAGAATTTTGGGGACCCTCAAAGCTATTATATTAAACATATTGTCATAATAAAAATCTTTCTAAATAAAATTTCTTTACAGGTTCAGCTTCACAAATAATTTTGTTTCGTTGGCCACAATCCACCATCCTCTTTTTTCGGATATACTCTTTATGCTCAGGAAACGTTATTACTTTGTTCTGTTTTGCTGAATCCAGTTATTCTTAAGTTTTTCTATGCAAACTACATTTCTTGTCAAAGGTTCTAACCAGTGTTTTGTTTTGTTTTGTTTTGCTTCAATCTTATTGTATGTTATACTTTCAATCTCTCTGGTTTTATTTTTGAAAGTCTCAGCAAAATACTTATATAACCTCTCCTTCGGGCCTTTTCACAAATAATCAGGGTGCTAAAGGGCCCATTTTTCAAGTCTCCCTCTTGCTATCTCAGGAAAATTGCTTCAGTCCCCATTCAGTATTTTGTGTAAGCCACAAACCTTCCTGAAAATTTCTGGAATTCCAAAGAAGCTTCTATTTTCATGGTGACCTCTGTTTTCTAATTTAGGCTTCTCAGTTTCTGGTTTGTTTACTGTTACTAAGCTCAGGTTTGGCTGCTTGCCACTTGAAAAGTCAATACATGGGAGGCAAGTACTAGATGGGAAAGGAAAAGATGCTTTAATCAAGAAGCTGGATACCTGGAGAAAAGGCAGATTTGTGTCCCAAAAAATACTCTGAAGATTTTGCTCAGCCATGAAATTTTTTAAAAGGGAAACGAAAGTGAAAGTGAAGTCGCTCAGTCGTGTCCGACTCTCTGGGACCCCATGGACTGTTGCCTACCAGGTTCCTCCATCCATGGGATTCTCCAGGCAAGAGTGCTGGAGTGGGTTGCAATTTCCTTCTCCAGGGGATCTTTTTGACCCAGGGATTGAACCCAGGTCTCCCTCATTGCAGCCAGACACTTTACTGTCTAAGCTGCCAGGGAAGCCCAAACGGGAAACAATCTCAGTTAATTATTAAGGTAGGAGGTCAGGTTCTTTGTCATTTTCCCATCAGGTGCAGACCTGCTGAATTCTCCTGATCTTCCTTTGGAAGCTATCTTGCCCACGTGGTCCACCCACAAATTTGATAAGGGGGAAGTTGGCAGTAGAGAGTCAGTTGTTCTTTAAGTACCTAATTCTTCACTGTTACTCCTTTTAATCCAAGAAACGAATCAACAGGTTAGGTAAAGTATTTGTACATTCAATAGAGCAGAAGTCAGGAACTGGGTTAAATGTTCCGTAGTGGTCTCTCTCTCTCTCTCTCTCTCTTTTTTTTTTTTTTTTTGGTAATTTAGGTCTATGGAAAACAAAGATGAGCAAACAGAAAAGGAGGGACAGTTGCTTATATTACTATCCTTAAATGCTTGACCACTCAGATTTTGTGAAGATTGGAGGCTTATTTGAGGATAGTGGTTAGATGGGGACTGACTGTAATGTTCAAAATAACTGAACATTACAAATCTGTTTTATTCACTTAATGCTGCTATAGCACTTCTGGGGAAATATCACTGGCTATCTATGATCCTTAGCCTTACAGTAGGTTCCCATATTTTTAGATTGTTACCCAACACTGGTGCTTTTTAAAGTAACTAACTTCTAATGGCAGCTGGAAATCTTCAGCTTCACTGTGGAGAGTGGATTTATCCAGTTCATCTTCAGGAATGACTAAGAGCAATAGAAGAACTTGCACTTCAAACAATATTGGGAACCCCATGGGGATTTTTAAACGTTATCGGGGAATTTGAAAAGAGAGTAGAAGAGAAGAAGGGAAAGGAATTCTCTCAAATCTGAGATTTGGAGGCTCCAGTGTAATACTTGTAGTGATGGGGGAAGTTGTTATTCACACACAAACTCTGACAAAACACATCAAACTAAACACTTAAAATTGGTGGAATTTGTTTTACGTAAATTATACATCAATGAAAATAACTTTTTAAATGGCATGCAAATAAAAGCTTACATTATCTCAAAGCCAGATATATTTGTCAGGTCCCTCCAGAGAAACAGAACCAGTATGATATAAGAAATTGGCTCCTGTGATCATCGAGGCTGTATGCAGTCTTGCTATATGCAAGCTGGAGACCAAGGAAGACTGAAGATGTAGTTCAGCCTGAGTCTGAAGGCCGGATAAAAAGTAGTAAATCCCAGTCCAAAGGTTTGGAAAAATGAGATGTCCCAGCTCAGCGAGACAGAAAACTAAGATCCTGGCATCCGGTCCCATCACTTCATGGCAGATAGATGGGGAAACAGTGGAAACAGTGTCAGACTTTATTTTTTGGGGCTCCAAAATCACTGCAGATGGTGATTGCAGTCATGAAATTAAAAGATGCTTACTCCTTGGAAGGAAAGTTATGACCAACCTAGATAGCACATTAAAAAGCAGAGACATTGCTTTGCCAACAAAGGTCCATAGGGTTAGGGTTAGGGTTAGGGTTAGTCAAGGCTATGGTTTTTCCAGTAGTCATGTATGGATGTGAGAGTTGGACTGTGAAGAAAGCTGAGTACCGAAGCACTGATGCTTTTGAACTGTGGTGTTGGAGAAGACTCTTGAGAGTCCCTTGGACTGCAAGGAGATCCAACCAATCCATTCTAGAGGAAATCAGTCCTGGGTGTTCATTGGAAGGACTAATGTTGAAGCTGAAACTCCAGTACTTTGGCCACCTCATGCGAATAGTTGACTCATTGGAAAAGTCTCTGATGCTGGGAGGGATTGGGGGGAGGAGGAGAAGGGGACAACAGAGGATGAGATGGCTGGATGGCATCACTGACTCGATGGACCTGAGTCTGAGTGAACTCCGGGAGTTGGTGATGGACAGGGAGGCCTGGCGTGCTGCGATTCATGGGGTCGCAGAGTCAGACACGACTGAGCGACTGAGCTGAACTCAAGTTCATAAGGAGAACAAATTAAACCATCTTTCTTGCTATTCTACAAAGTCATAGTGTTGAAGGAGGATGGAATTTCCTTATATTGTAGAAAAAGTGCAAACACGTTGGAACCAGGGAGTTCTAGGTTTAAATCCTGCTGTTTACTGCTCATATGACTTAAATTTCTTTTAATATTGGTTTGTTTTTTTCAATAAATGAAGAAAATATTTTGGGGGGACTACTAAAATTTAAAGGGATGACATATGTAATTATCACAGTGCCTGGCGTATAATAACTGTTGAAAAAAATGTTAGATCTCATTTCTACCATACTCGTCCATTCAGAAACATCAATTTTGTTTTGCAGGCATCTTCTAAAAAAAGGTAGTATTCTAGGATTGTCTATCCTGTTGCTCCCTTTGCTCCCTACCTATAAAATTACATTTTCTGACAGTCCTCAATGAAGGATTGGGTCAGTTGACTTTTGGATCTCCCTCCATAGCCTCTTACCTTTTTTTCTTATTTTTCCTGCTGAGAGTGATGTCTTGTCACTCCAGATTTCTCAAGAAGCCCTCTCTAATCACCTGTACCATGGATTAATTGTGTTTGTATTTTAAATTTGTTTTCAACATCTCTCTCTATGGGTTTTATTATCATGAAATGCTGTATTTTAATCCAGTCTTCTTTCCTTAGATTATAGCTCTTTGAAAGGCAAGAATTCAAGTTAATAAGCATTTGTAATGAGAACATTTTATTTGTCATTCTCAAATGTAAGCTCAGTGCTTTAGGAGACAGGCAAATTAATTCAAGTACTAACAAATGACATATTAAAGAGTAATATGAAAATTCAAAAAAAGGTAAAGTATACTCATATTCACTATTTCGCTTGACATAAGCCAAGACTGTAAAAGGCACATTCCCAGAGGAATATGTTATCAATCAAAAATAAAGCATAAAATGAAAACTGAAACACCTATTTTTTTTTCCTCAACATCGATTGCTTTTTGGATTTATCTTTCCAAAATGAAAGTGACTGTTTAAGCTGACTCAAAATCGTACTACTATGCACCCCGAATCACTGTTGCAGAAACAGACAAGGAGAAGGTAGTTTGTGATTTTTTTAAGAAAAAATAGGTCTTCTTTCGATGATGAATGAATATTGTAGTTAGTTTATGATGCTCAAAATCTTGTGAGAACAAAGTTTGAGCACTAGCAATTTCAGAACCACTTGATAATCAATGTTNTTGATAATCAATGTTGCAGACGCCCTGTTGCTTATAAAAAAGTAACTGCCATTACCACTGTAATTTAGTGAAGATTGTGGAAAGAAAGTCTGAGTATAAAAATACATCTGAAGGATTACTTTTTGATCTTGCACATAGAGAACCTAGGTAAAAGTGGCACAGAAACAAGAGCAGTTCATTTTGTACACTTTTTGGAATCACAGGGTAGTCCGATAAATAAGGTTGACATATGGAACCATGTTTCAAATCTAGGATGACTTGAAGAAAAAGTAAATAAATTCTATTTGTTTAAACAAGAAAGAAATCATTTGCTAAATAGAAATATCATTCAAGAATGTTCTAAAATCATATAACTTATTTAAGAATCTTCAATAGAAACTCACATGTCTTTTCTCATTTTAAAATAAATTCACTCCAGTGGAATTCATTTGCAGAAATCATGTGTAGGGAGAATGCATTACTTTTCTATGGCTGCTATAATCTTAGAAACTTAAAACAACATAATTTATTAACTTATACTTCTGCAGTCTGGAAGTCTGATAGAGGTCTCATCAGGCTGAAATTTTTCTCAACAGGACTGCATTCTTTCCTAGTGGTTCTAAGGGAGAATCGATTTCCTTGTTCATTCAGGTTTTGGCAGGATTCAGTTCCATGTGATTGTAGGACCTCTTTTCTTTGTTGATTGTCAGATAAAGGCTGTTCCCACCTTCTAGAGGCTACCTATATTCGTGGGCTCCTGATTCCTTTCCTTCATCTCAGGATGGTAACAGCAGGTTAAGTCTCTCACATTTTGAATCCCTCCTGTCCCTGCTTCCATTGTCCCATATCTTGACTCACTCTTCTAACTTCATGTTCCACTTTTAAGGACTCATACATTGCATTGGGACCACTTGAATAATGCAAAATCACCCCCTATCTCAAGATGCTTAACATCTTTAAATTCCCTTTCAATAATTAAGATAATATATTTACAAGTTCTGGGGATTAGGGCATAGTTTTTATTGTTGTTCTTTTTTTTTTTTTTNTTTTTAGGAGAGAGGGTTACTCTCCCTGCCTACAAGAGAGATAAAAAGATACCTGAGGTTCTCCCTTGATGTTTTCCTAAATTGCTCAGTGGGCATTTCAGAAGTTTAATTGGTCACAGAATTTGAGGAGATAAGTCAATGTTTGGAAATGATCTACTTGTGTGGTTCAGGGTGGTTAATATGCCTTTGAGTTTTGATATGAAATCAGTTTCTCTAGTATTTACTCTCAAAGCCATAGTTAGATTCATGTGGAGAGGGGTGTGGGAGTGGGAGGAGAGAGGTGGATGGATGATATGGCTCTTCCTAAAGCTCCCAATTTGGGATTTAACTTTTCTTTCTGAAAAATTCTCCATCAATTCATGCATGCATGCTAAGTCACTTTGGTCATGTCTGCTTTTTACAACCCCATGGACTGTAGCTGCCAGACTCCTCTGTCCATGGGATTTCCCAGGCAAGAATACTGGAGTGGGTTGCCATGGCCTCCTCCAGGGGATTTTCCTAACCCAGGGATCGAACCTGCATTTCTTACTTCTCTTGTATTGTCAGGTCAGTTCTTTGACCACTAGTGTCCCCTGGGAAGCCCCAGGTTGCTAGCTAAAACAAATTGGGAATAAAATTTCTTCAGATACAAATGACTAGTCTGTAAGTATGTATATTTATATGTGTGTACTAAGTGGGTATGGAGGCTAATAGAATTTGACAACTTTCGGTTCTGATATAATATTATTTGTTCAGAAAAGTTGGTTTTGTTTTAAAAAGTTGAAAATAACTCCACTTTTGAACATGTGGCACTAGCTGAGAAGCAAATTATGTGTTTGACTATATTTGATACAGCTTGATTCATTACATATGGATTGAATAACACTCTATCTATATTTGAATTAGAAATGAGTAGTTGTGTTGATATAGAACAAAACAAGGGCTTTTTTTTTTCTATTTTGTCTACTGGAATTAGGTACTAAATAGTAATACATTATCAGCTGTTGAATCTGTCGGGAAAATAGCTTTTATAGGTATGTGTTAATAGGTACTCACTGGATAAATTTTATATTTACTCTATAACAAACCTAATTTTATTTATATAATGCATATTAAGGGGGAAATTATTACTGAGTTGTGCCTAGTCGTGTCAAGAAAACCTGTAGTTGAAAAGTACTTATAGCAAAAAGTTACACTGGTTTTAGAAAAAATCAATATTTAAACTTGAACAGGGATTTTGCAAACTGATATCTGAAATGAATTTTATTTCAACATTAATTTCAGCAAAAATAAATGTTACTCTTCAAGTGCTAGTGAGTAATAGAAGGCTGTAATTATACTATGCACCTGTGTCCTC
>SJYQ01040750.1:5417-22463 GCA_006410935.1 Redunca redunca
TGGAGGAGCCTGGTAGGCTGCAGTCCATGGTGTCACTAAGAGTCAGTTATGACTGAGTGACTTCACTTTCACTTTTCACTTTCATGCATTGGAGAAGGAAATGGCAACCCACTCCAGTGTTCTTGCCTAGAGAATCCGAGCGATGGGGGAGCCTGGTGGGCTGCCGTCTATGGGGTCGCACAGAGTAGGACACGACTGAAGTGACTTAGCAGTAGCAGACAGCATATTAAAAAGCAGTGACATTACTTTGTCAACAAATGTCCATCTAGTCAAGGCTATGGTTTTTCCAGTGGTCATGTATGGATGTGAGAGTTGGACCATAAAGAAAGCTGAGCACTGAAGAATTGATGCTTTTGAACTGCGGTGTTGGAGAAGACTCTTGACAGTCCCTTGGACTGCGAGGAGATCCAACCAGTCCATCCTGAAGGAGATCAGTCCTGGGTATTTATTGGAAGGACTGATGTTGAAGCTGAAACTCCAATACTTTGGCCACCTGATGGGAAGAGCTGACTCATTTGAAGATACCATGATGCTGGCAAAGATTGAGGGCAGGAGGAGAAGGGGACGACAGAAGGTGAGATGGTTCCACAGCCTCACCAACTCAGTGGACATGGGTCTGGAAGGACTCTGGGAGTTGGTGATGGACAGGGAGGCCTGGAGTGTTGTGGTTCATGGGGTCACAAAGAGTCGGACACGACTGAGCGACTGAACTGAACTGATCAACCCTTGGAGGAGATATTATTATCTTCATTTTACCAGTGAGGAAACTGAGCCTTTAAGTGGTGTGTGTCTTGTGTAAGTTTACCTCGCTTGGGAATGACACTGATAGTATCAGTGTCATGGCAGTTTGAGTTTTAATTACTGTGCTTTGCTGCCTCTCAATCTGGCTTATGTCTATCTATTTATCTTCCTCTATTGATCTGTCAGTATGATGCCATTCTTATTAGGTTCAAAAACAAGTAACACTATTGTTTAAGGATACATTCATATGAGCACAAAATAAAATATCAAGATCAAGGTCATTATCAACTCAAAATTCACAAAATTTCACTTATCTCTGGTTGGGAAATAGGAGATGGGACTAGGGAGTTAATTAGCAGTAGGTGATGCTCTGATTCTTGAGTTGGGTAGTGGGCTCACTGGTGTTCATTTAATTATGGTAACTTACATCTATGTTACATATATTCTTTAATATGTGTCATACTGTATGATACAAATTATAAAAATAGTCTCTCTTGATTTTTTCCCCCATGCTTTCCATGTATCCCTTTTTGTTTTGCTTTACAGCAAATTTCTTTTTCTTCCAGATTTTGGGTAGTACTTTTAATTTTGGCAATCACATTTTTGGTTTCTAAGATTTCTTTTTTGTTTCCTAGTTGCTCTTTTGACATTGCAGCCTAAACTTACTTTGCAGCTGTAGCATCTTCTCAAATCTCTCTAAAAATTCACTGGGACTTGTTTTTAAAGCTCTTTACTGTTCATTGTGTCTGCTTTCTCTGGGTCCAGTTGTTTGATTTGTCAGCATTGTCCTCTTTCACGTATGCTATTATTTTCTTCAACAATTTGGTGGACTTTGGTTAAGAATGAAAAATTGGGTGATACATAAGGAAGCCATTGTAGGCCATCCTTCTCAGGGGCAACTTGTTTAGGGCTCATTCCTGGGATCCTGGGAAGATGTTTCTGTTTAATGACAGGAAAGCTCTCTCCTGAGGCTTCTATTTTAAATTTTATTCCCCTGGCAGGCTCAAACCTGGACCCAAAAGTGAGCATAAACCCCCATTTTCTTCTTATTTATGATCTGTAAAAATTTTAATTTCATTTTTTTCTTTTGAACTTGGCTATGTATTTTAAAGTTTGCTTTTAACAAAAATTTTTATCTGTATGTCTGTAGCTGGAGTGATGATGGAAGTTCTTTTCTATAAGCTTGGTAGACTATCTTGGCAGGAATCTGCACTGTGACTTATATAATTCTTTTAGAAAATGCCTCTGCTTATGTGATATTTAGTCTATCTCCATGGGCAGGGAACTTTGGTACACATGGTGAGAAAACACATCAGAAAAAAGAAGGATCCCTACCAGATCCTCTATTTATAAGTCCCAGAGTTATCTACTACCAACCAAAAGCTGGTTTTCATTCTTCTTCTAACAGCAACCCATTACTATCTAGAATGTCGCTTTTCTCTCTTGTACTGGCTCCTAGCTCACAGTTCCCTATGTTAGTTTGTGATTTTATATAATAATGCTGAAGCGCTAAGCCTAGGGACTTTCTTACCCTCATCATTAGTTCAGACCTCGTACACACTTTGCTCCACAGCACAAATAAAGAGTAGATGTGGTTGTTCCACTTTACTCCCCTTGTCTGGGGACAGATGCTACCAAGGCTGTGGTAATGTCCACCTCACCAGTCCATCCACAGGTCTAAGCAATTGTTCTGGTTTCCCAGCTTCCATGACTTGAACTATCTCCCATGATACTTGGCCTGTATTCTCCAACTCCTTCTTGGGCCTAAATATTGTACATCATATCCTCAGCTTCCAAATATGTTCTGAAAACAGTTCAGTTTTCTGAACTGTTGAAAACTCATTAGCTTTTATCTTCACTCTTCACTTATTTAGAGATGACTCTCAAATTGGTATCTCTAGCTCAGCCTGTTGTATTTCTACAATAGCTTACCCAAAAGGCCATCAAAATAAACATTTCAAAAATGTTCTAAACACTTCTCTTTTTTGGTGTCTCTGTATAATCATCAGATTTGCCCAATCTGAAACTATGGGAAGCATCCTGTTATTCAGTCCCCACATCTAAGCAGTTTAGTTCTACTGAGCATAACTTCTAAATAGTTCAATGTCTCTTTCTCTCCATCCTTACTACCACAGCCCTTGCTGAGTGATCTTACTGTGATAGAAATCTTATCTCTTCTTGTGAAAAGTCTGAAGGACTCCTCACTACCTGCAAGTCAATGCCTAAGCTCCCTGTAAAATGGGATAAATGGTGTCTCCCAAAAGATATGTCCACCAAGAACCTGTGAATGTGACCTTCTTTGGCAGGAAGGTTTATGTAGATGTAATTAAGTTAAGTATCTTGAGATGAGATCATCCTGGGTTAGTTCAGTTCAGTCACGCAGTAGTGTCCAACTCTTTGTGACCCCATGGACTGCAGCACACCAGGCTTCTCTGTCCATCACCAACTCCCAGAGCTTGCTCAAATTCATGTCCATCGAGTTGGTGATGCCATCCAACCATCTCATCCTCTGGGCCCTAAATCCAATGACAAATGTCCTTAGAAGAGCAGAGAAGGGAAGAAACTTCAGAGGACAAGATAATGTGGAGATGGAGGTAGAGATTAGAATCATGCTGTCTATAAGCCAAGGAACATCAAGAATCACCAGCAGCTACCAAAAACTAGGAGAGAGGCATGGAACTGATTCTACCTCAGAGTGTTCAGAAGAAATTAACCTTGATTTCGAACTTCTGGTCCCAAATTGTGACAGAATAAATCTGTTGTTTTTAATCATCTTGTTGTTGTTCAGTTGCTCAATTATGTCTGACTCTTTGCAACCCCATGAATTGCAGCATGCCAGGCTTCCCTGTTCTTAGTAGTAATTTTTACAGCAGCCCTATTGTACACCCCAATATTATGAATATGGCCCACTGTTTAATTTTGGCCCACTCTTAAGACTCAGTATTCCTTGTTTTGTATTTGAATTAATTGCATGATCTATGCTTTTCCACTGTATAGACTATGTTCTTATTTGTTTCCATGATTTTCCTCACTTCTTACTGAAACCCTGCTGCCCTGACAATACTCAAACCCATTTTCTTGACTCACATCCTTCCTTCAGGGTTTGGCTTGGGCATTGTCTCCAGGAAGCCATCTGGACCTCCTCATGTTGATGCACCTGTTGCCTTCTCTACACTTTCATGTTTGGAGCTCATTCTCATTTAAAAACTAACAATGAGAATTCATGAAGCAAAGGTGCATTATTTTTTTTCCCATTTGAAATGGAAGGGCCAAAGTCTGCTTCTAGAAAGAAGAAAACTAGCAGCCTTTTGGAAATTACTCCAGCATCTGATAAGGGAGTGATCAAGTCTGCAGACTGTCAGCCCTGTGTAGAAGCCTCTGGTAATTTTAGCTCCCAATGTGCTTCTTAGATGGTCAGTCATGTCTGACTCTTTGTGATCCGATGGCCTATAGCCCACCAGGCTCCTCTATCCATAGGAATTCTCCAGGCAAGAATACTGGAGTGGGTTGACATGTCCTCCTCCNGGCTCCGAGCACCAAACCACACTACACTTGGACCAAAGCCCCAAGGATGGACCTGCAGCCATCCTGGGCTGGACTCCAGAGGCATGGACATGTGTATCAAGTGCAATCCACTCAGCCACGGTCTGGACAGCAGACCCGGTTACTCACAGCCTCCTGGAGACTGTGGGGACCGCTTCTCCCTTTCAGGTTTCCATTGATCTTTTCTGGATCCACAGGGCCTGTGGACTCTCATCTACGAAGATGACTAGATAAAGGGGCAGAAACAACGTGGGTGCTTCCTACAGGGTAGCCGGGGTACAGGAAGAGGCCCAGACCAGGCCTCTCTCTCATGGGCTTCTTGAGTCTACTGTGTTTGTCTCTCGGGCTTGTTGTTGCTGTCACTAAGTCGTGTCCAGCTCTTTGCAACCCCATGAACTGCAGCACGCCAGGCTTCCCCGTCCTTCACTATCTCCCTGAGTTTGCTCAGACTCATGTCCACTGAGTCAGTGATGCCATTCAACCATCTCATCCTGTCGCCCCCTCTCCTCCTACCTGCAGTTTTTCCCAGCATCAGGGTCTTTCCAATGGCCTAATGTCTCATTAAAGGGCAGAAACAAATACTATAAAATTTTAATAACATTTTAAAGGGTGGATCCCTTAGTTTCCAGGCCACTCCAAAAAGCAATTCACATGTTAAGCAGAAAATGCTAAATCACCAATAGGGAGGCTGACCAGGCCACCACTGGGCTGCTCCCTTTCCATGGATTCCCCCACTCTCTCCTGAAGTTCAAGGTCAGGTCTTTAGCTACAAGTAAAGCTTTAGACCACTAACTGATCGAGGCAAGAGGTCAAGGACTCTAGACCCAAAGGGATGTGAGGATGGGACACAGCACCACTATGGGCACAGACAGGAATGAAAATGGGTACCCTGCTGCAAGCATGTGGCGCTGTAGCAAATGGTGGGGGGCAAGGCAGCCCAGGTTTCCAGGCAATTGAGCAACGATACAGCCAGTGCCCAGGCCCGCCTCTGACCTTACCACCTGCACCCCTGAACTTACGTCTTGAGGGGCGTCTTCTTCTTCTTGGCGGGCTTGTTCAGCCCATCTCCGTCCACTCCATTAGCTTCGACGGCACTGGCTGGGATCTCAAAGGAGGCTGGGGATTTAGAAGGTGAGCTGGGGGCCTTAGAGCACGTCTTAAAGGGATCAGTGGACTCATCACAGGCGTCCGGGTCAAAGTTGTAGGACTGTTGGGGCAGTTTGGGAGACTCCTGCATTTTTGAGGTGGAAGAAAAAGGGTTAAAATTGGGGTCATCCCACTTGTCAATATCAAAGGTGTAGGTACCTTTAGCAATAGGGATGTCATTGGGTTCAGCAGGGGACCTGGTAGGCGAGGCAGGGGTGTTGTCGAGTTTTTCGGGTGTTTTTTTCATCTTTGGCCTCCTTAGGGGCATTTTGGCAACCGGCTTTTTGCCTATCTTTTTAGTGGGAGGCGGGGTTTCCTGCTGGGTGTCCCAACTACCCTTGTCCTCAGAATAGTCAAACTCCAGCCTCACTGAGAGGCCTTTGGCTGGGGAGTCCTCTTGCCCCCCACTATCTGATGGGGTCACCTCCACTGCCTCAGGGGCCGTGGCCGGAGGCAGGGTTCTCCTTCCAATGGGAGGTGAGTTCTGTACTCTGCCACCCCCCGAAGCTGGGAAGACGGCCCCTTCTGCACCCTCAGAGTCCAGAGGCCAGGCCGCCTTGGGGGCAGCAGCAGGTTCTAGGGGTGCCTCCTCCAATAAGGCTGATCTAGAACCTTCTGCCCTGGCCGGTTCTGGTCTCGTTTCGGCTGTTGGATTCTCTTCGCTGGGGTCAGGGCTCTCTCCGGTTGGCTCGTGCTGTGTCTCTTTCACTGGGGGGGTTTCAGGGGGTTTCTTAGTGGTCTGTTTCTTTTTTAAGGAAGGTGGCCTCGGTTTCTTAGTTCGCTTAAGGGTACTGGAAGCACTGCTCGAACCCGCGCTGTATGCATCCGCGACTGGGGCCGTGGCCTCGGGGCTGCCTGAGCAAGAAGCACCATCAAAGTCACTGGCTTGCAGACTGAGCGAGCGGGACAACGTCGACTTAGAGGTGGGGACGGAGTCCGTGGACTTCCTCCGAGAGTTCACCTTGCAGTCCTGACTCTTAGGGTCTGAGGGGCGAGGCTCCAAGGTCTGAAGGTTATCCACCAGCTCGATGTTGTCAAAGTCCAAGTTGTAAGTCCCACTGCTGGCTATCGGCTTGTCTTCATCGAAGACGGCGGAGAAGGAGTGTGACGGGGGATGGAAAGGACTGCCTTCCACGGAGCTGCTGCGGGGGCCATCGGGGACGGAGACCGGCTCAGAGCCGCATCCTGAGGGAACGGAGACAAAGCCATCATTGAAGGACACAGGACACTTAAGAGAGTCGCTCATCTCGTGCCAGACCATCGCCACCCTCTAACACCAGAGCCCCAGGCCAGCCCGCCCACCCCTCAACAAGCACGCTGCTTGGGTACAAATCCTGCTTTCGCCAGGCAGCTCCAGGCCCTGGACAAGCAGACCCTCAGCTTTCTCATCCGTAAAATGGGAGCAATAAGAGCTGTTTAAAGGATACCTTTAAACACTGTCATCTATAACACATTTACCTAGACTTCCCCAGCAGTCCAGTGGCTAACCCTCTCCACTCCCAGTGCAGGCGGCCCAGGGTTCGACCCCTGGCTGGGGAACTAGACCCCACATGCTGCAACTAAAGAACCCCCTGCTGCAACTTTAAAAAAAGAAGAAGAAGGAAAAAAAAAACCCTGTATGCCAAAACTAAAAATGCAATGAACATTGATGATCCTGTGTGCCACAACTGAAACAGCCAAAAAATAAATATTAAAAAAATTTAAAACACATTTACCAAGCGCCAGACCAAAGCAAGGCACCATTCTGGGCATTGGGGCCTCCGTAACGAAAATCCTTGCCCTCCTGCAAGTTAGGTTCTTTAGGGAGAAGACAGTCAAGAAGCAATTAACAAGTAACATGTATGGGCTGTCAGACGGTGGTAAGTGCTAAGGAAAAAAAGAAAGTCAGGGTAGGAGCATTGCAATTTTAAAATAAGGTAGTTGGGCAAAGCCCCTCAAGGAAAAAACATTTAAGCCAAGATCAGAAACAAGATAAAGGTGTGAACTGGGGGGATATCTGGGGGGAAGCATCCAAGGCAAAGGGAACAGCAAGTGCAAAGGTCCTGGGGTCGGTCCACACATGGGGTGTTGCAGAAATACCAAAGGCCAGTGTGGCTAAAGTAAAGGAGAGGAGCAGGAAAGGAAGACAGAGAAATAATGCAGGTAAAACATAGCTAGCCTTTGGTAAACAGTAGCTACTATCATCATCCAGCCTGCTCTAGAGTATGCAGAGCCTTTAAGTGCAGGCCCCAGGCAACTGCAGCAGAGCTAAGCTTGTGTTATCTGCCACCTGTCCCGACTCTAGGCACCCCCTGAAACCTCTCCCTCCAACCCTACCTGCCACGCCTCTCTTCTCAACCTCCCTCTCATCCATTCTCCCTCCATTTATTCGCAGCTTCCTCCCAGCTTCCCCTCCCGCTCAGCCACTGCCAGCCAAGGATGCTGCTTCTTATTTTAAAACATGCCGTGGATGCCCTGGGTTTCCCAGGTGGCGCTAGGGGTGAAGAACCCACCTGCCAAGGCAGGAAACAGAAGAGATGCAGGTTCGATCCCTGGGTTGGGAACATCCCCTGGAGGAGGGCACAGCAACCCACTCCAGTATTCTTGTCTGGAGAATCCCATGGACAAAGGCTCCCAGCGGGCTACAGTCCATGGGGTCGCAAAGAATTGGACATGACAGAGCACACAGGCACGTGGACGCACCAGATGCTGGTCAAGAGATGCTCCATCATCTCACGGCCCCGCTGCTCCACGGGGATGCAACCAGCCTGGCCTTGTCTCGGCTGCCCTGGGTTCTGCGTGCACCAGGTGGTGCCCTGCGTGCTCTCCTGGCTTCACAGAGACCCTGGGCAGTCTAGATGCCAGAAAATGACTGGCCAGAAAACCAAAGATGTGTAAACAGACAAAGGGGAGGAAACGTTGCAAAGTGGTCCGCAGAAGAAGGAATTAAAGAGCTGGCACAGGGACTTCCCTGGTCCAGTGGTTTGGCCTCCACACTTCTGCTGCGAGGGGTGGGGCACGGGTTTGATCTCTGGTCAGGGAACTGTGATTAAGATCCCACATGCTACACAGTGAAGCCAAAAAAGGAAAAAAAATGAGAGAGCGAGCTAGCATATATGTGATTTGGATCAGCATTCCCAAAGTGTGTTTCACTGACAGGAGTTATATCCTGCAGTACCTACCCCATCCCCTGCTGGAACAGATGAAATATAGGATGTTCAGTTAAATTTGGATTTCAGATAAACGAACATGTTTTTTATATAAATATGTCCCAATCACTCATTATTTATCTAAGATTCTAATTTAACTGGATGCTCTGTACGTTTGTTTGCTAAATCTGGCAGCCCTAACGCCTCATTCCAACAAACTAACAAGGTTTGGGAGATGCTTGCTTCCCTGAGAGCTCAGCTGGTAAAGAATCTGCCTGCAACGCCGGAGACCTGGGTTCGATCCCTGGGTTGGAAAGAGCCCCTGGAGAAGGGAAAAGCTACCCACTCCAGTATTCTGGCCTAGAGGGATCACAAAGAGTCGTACACAACTGAGCGACTTTCACTTTCTTTTTCACTTAACATCTGAACTGGCTTCTCACTGTAGATTTTCTCAGGGCCACTCACGGTCATGGCTGCAACTCCGAGGGGGTGAGCACTTGGCAGAGAACCCGAGGAGATGAAGGGCTGCCCGGGAGAGGACAACACAAGGAAACTTCCAGCCTCCTGAGTTCAGGAGCTGGTCTCATTTATCTTTGTCTTCCCTGGACCTGTCACACTTTCTCTTGCTGGCTGAATAAATGCCTCTGGCATTGAGATGACCTTCTGGAAGCTGGTCTGCTCGCCAATCATGGTTTCAAACCTTCCCTTCTCTTCGGCATCCAGAGCTACCCCAGGCCCTACTTGGAGCAGATGCCCTAGAAGATGGAACCTCTCAACCTTTTCCACCAAAAGATTCACCATGTCTCGAACACACTCCTGATTCGTGCTCATCTCAAAAGAAGATGTCCCCTCCCTCCTCCTTTCTAAAACCAATTTCCTCCAGAGACATGCACCCTCCTTCCATCAGCAGTTGGCTCCTCTTCCTGCCCTGGACACACAGTGCAGAGGGCACAGAAGGGCCAGGGAATGCAGAGGACCCAGCGTTTCAAGTGGGCCTTGCGGGAGGCGGAAGGAGCCTCAGTGCTTCCCATCATTTCCAAAGCAAGGCCCACAGCTGCCAGCCTGCTTTCTCTCAGGCTACTAGGCACATCCCAGCAAACTTATGAGGCCCTTCAGATGTCAGGCGTTCTCCCCAAACCACGAAACACACAGCAGATACTCAGCTTAACCATCTGCTCACTCTTTTCCCCAGAAGGAAAGCTCTCTGACTGCCTAATGTGCCTTTCCTCTTTAGACGTGACATACCATAATTAAATCATCATGGACCAGGAAATCGAATCTTGGTGCAGGGTTTCTAAACCCCTGCACTGTGCCCATGTCAGGACGGTAAGTATTTTGTCTCAGTGTGTGGGGGGGGCGGAGAGAGTTGGGGGAGATACTGTTCACTGTAGGATATCTAGAAGAATCTTTGGCTTCTGCTTACAAGATGCCTTTACCCTCCCCAACCCTGAACTGTGACAACCAAAAATGTGTCTGAAAGCCTTAGTTGATCAGTCGTGTCCAACTCTTTGTAACCCTATGGACTGTAGCCTGCCAGGCTCCTCTGTCCATGGGGATTCTCCAGGCAAGAATACTAGACTGAGTAACCTATCCCTTCTCTAGGGAATCTTTCCGACTGAGGGATCGAATCTGGGTCTCTTGCATTGCAGGTGGATTCTTTTTACCGTCTGAACTAGCAGGGAAGCCCAAAAATGTGTCTCAGTTCAGTTCAGTCACTCAGTCATATCTGACTCTTTGTGACTGCAACATGCCAGGCTTCCTTGTCCATCGCCAACTCCTGGAGCTTGCTCAAACTCATGTGCATCGAGTCCATGATGCCATCTAAAATGTGTCAAAAATGTGTCTCACTCAGTTCAGTTCATTCGCTCAGCAGTGTCCAACTCTGCAACCCCAGACTGCAGCATGCCAGGCTTCCCAGTCCATCACAAACTCCCAGAGTTTACTCAAACTCATGTCCATTGAGTCGGTGATGCCATCTAACCATCTCATCCTCTGTTGTCCCTGTCTAGAAATTGCCAAATGTCCCCCGGGGAGGGGGCACAATAATCCCTGGTTGAGAACCACCGTCTTACTGTCTGGCAACCAGAGCAGGGTTGGGAGGGCCCTTCGGTTCTCTTCAGAAGAAGCCCTAGACCAGAGAAATGGGCCACTGCCACATGCAGGCCTTGATTTTCCAGAGCAGGTGTGGGCCAGCTGGATTCCCAGTCGCCCGCACTGGACTTCTAAATGCTCACACACCATATCAACACGGAGACAATGTATTCATTCCTTCCTTATATACTGGGGCCTCGCCACTGGCTCAGTGGTAAAGAATTGCCCTGCCCATTCAGGAGATGCAGGTTTGATCCCTGGGTTGGGACGGTCCCCTGGAGAAGAAAATGGCAACCCACTCCAGTATTCTTGCCTGGGAAATCCTATGGACAGAGGAGCCCGGCAGGCTACAGTCTATGGGGTCGGACTGAGCACACACACGCATTCCTATACATCAGATAATCTGGGTGCCTCCTATACATCAGCCACTGGGAGGCATGCTGTGGACTCAGAGGTAAGGAGGGTCAGGACCCCAGAGGGATCCACCCCACCAGGGCAGACCTGGACAGTGCTTGCCCTGGCTCCAGATTCTGGCTCACTCTGAGGACAAAGTCAGCCTCCTTGGTTCATGATGCTCAAAGGCTCACTAGGTGGTTCCCGGCTGCAGCAGTCCAGCTTGGGCCGCTGGAACAATCCACAGGCTGGATGAAGAGCTCTGGAGGCCGGAAGTCCAAGGTCAGGATGTCCCGAGTCCTCCTTGACTTGCCGATGGGTATCTTCTGTCTGTATCGCACATGTATTTGCTCAATATGAACTCACCTCCTGACGTCTCCTCTCCCCCAACTGTCTTCAAAGGCCACATCACTTAGCTGCGCTGACCGCTTCTAACTGGAGAACTTCTGCCAGCTGTGCTGCGCGTCTCTCCCCTCCCCCCATCCCCTGTGAGCTCACCCTGGGCAGAGACCCACGGGCCCAGAGGCACAAAGGTGCTAACACAAGGCACTCTTGCCCTCAGACGCTTAGCTTCATCCAATATATCAAAAGGGCAATGGTCCTATACAGAGGGAGGGAGCCTAGCTCTACATCCTCCAAGTATATGAATAATAGCCGATTGTAATTAATAAGGCCTTCCCTGGTTGCTCAGGGGTAAAGATCTGCCTGCAACACAGGAGCCTCAGAAGATGTGGGTTCGATCCTGGATTGGGAAGATCCCCAGGAGGAAGAAATGGCAACCCATTCCAGTATTCTTGCCTGGAGAATCCCATGGACAGAGGAACCAGTGGGCTATGTTTCATAGGGTTTACTCCCACATCTCACTGGGAAGCAGGTGATGAGATGCCCCACATATAGATGCTTGGAGCCCTGGGGATCCTTCCCTCATCCGAGCTGTGATGAACCATGCAAGTAATTTAGCACAGGTCTGGTACATGGCGGATGCTAAATGGAGCTATTGTTTAATTACAGGACATTTCATTACATCTTTCAGTGGCCAGTCCTGAGTGCTAATAATGTGGCCACCCTACAGCACCCAAGCGTCCTGATCACAAAAGCATGAGAAGTGGGAGTGGAAAGGATCTCAGAGGACTCACGGGTCACTCTTTTCATTTTACAGATAAGAAAACTGGACTCAGGTAAGCCACTTCCCGGCACAGCCCAGAAGAGCGGCAGACACGGCCACCAGGGTCTCAGCCACTATCCCCTCCTGTGGCGCACAATCATGCAAAGCCCAAAATAAAGTGATGGATTACTTTGCAAAATGTAAGTTTCCAGGAGGAAAAATTATGTCCTTATTCAGAGCCAAAGGTCTTGTCTATTATTTCCTGAGGTTCTCTTGGTAACTTTAGCAACGACCCAGGCACTTCGCAGTGGCAAACCAAACAACAGATGTTCCCCTCTTGCCCTTTCTCTCCTGCGGTTCCCAGAAGGATGCTTTCCTCTCCTCCACCGGCATGCACGGCCACCTCCCCACTCTGGGTAATGTCCCATGATGTCTACAGAAGGGACAAGCAGATCTTTCAAATGAATGTGGTAAATCAAAAGGACTTCTGTGCAGCCCAAGCCAAGGGGGCTTTAGGCAGACACAATCCCGACCTTCATCGTCCTCACTGTATAATCCACATTTAGCCTCACTGTAGTTTTCCAAGGAGGAGAAGCATAAGGTTGGACTCCAAGTGGTGCAATCAAAAGTTCTGTGGGGCTGTGACTCATGGCCATCCATGGCTCCAACCCCTTCTGGCAGGGGGTCTCTCTTAATCCTCCATAATATTCACTCTTTCAGAAACTGCCATCTAAGCCAGGGGCAGGTATTGTGCTTGAGAGTGTGTGGGTATGTTAGAATGGAGATTGTTCATTGCTTTATTGAAAAAAGAAGTAGGCAGAAGGAACAAAGACAGGCTAAAGAAAAGAACGAGGGTTGCAAACCATCCCCAGAAGCGATCAGGACATAAAAAACTGGAAATCCCAGAGGACACACGCATGCTGGCAGCAGTGACCACCCTTGGGACGCCGTGTGATGCTCAAGGATGGACCACACTTTGTCTTAGGCCTTCGTTCTCCTTCTAACATCCTTTCTAAGGTATCCCACACATGCAGAGTGTGAACTTATTACACCCATAAAAAAAGGATCATTCATTCTTAATTGGATGTTTGATGTAAGGATTAAAATGTATTTGTCATTCAGCTGCTTTCCATTAAAACCTCAGGGTGAAATTTCTACGATATTGTAGGAAATGGAATTTTTACATACTTTACTATATGCAAAAGACTCTCTGAGAACTATAAGCAGCCCTTCCTGCTTCTTCCCCACCTTAAAATCAAATAAATTTCAATCATCACCCTCTTAGAGCTTAGCACCTAGCCTAATGGCGTAGAATCAGGTACTACTAACTGATAGCTGTCAGAAAAGGGAGACTATGAAAATTGCATTCATCGGAACCCAGCAAAGGTGTCTCTTCCTCTCCCCCCAGCACCAGGGAGCATATATGCTTAGGAACAAAGACCCAGGACTGTCTGCCTTTAATCAACGGCCAGGCTGAAGCCAGAGCGGGTGGAATAGGTTCCACCCATTTCTTTCTAAGACCAACATCAAGGTCAAAATGGCTTTTTACTTTGCCATTCACCTGGCTCCTGGCTAGGGCAGGAGTACGAATGGACACTGGCCCCCTCCTCCATTCCCCAGCCTCCATCCCTCACCTGGGGCAGCCTCTAAGCACAGGTGTATGGACATCCACTTGTATGTCCCAGCCCCGGCCTCAGTTCCTTCTCAGCTAAAGGGTGTAAACATGGGCACAGTCAGCTTCGGGAAGACGGGACAGAAGAAGGAGCCTGGGTGGGCCCAGGAAGAGGCTGCTCCCAGCTATCCAGGACATGGTCCAGGGGAGCTCAGCTCTACAGACGTATCTTACTGCCAGGGCTGCGGCCGAGGAAGGCCAGAGTGGGGCCCTCTGAAGTTCAGGGTCCAGAGAAGGCTGTCCAGCTCTGGAGATGGCACCATTTCGCCCCCTAACTGGCCTAAGGGGGGCCATTTCTGAGCCACGTGGTCTCTTGACCAGCCTGTGTGGACGTTTCTGGGACCACCTGGCCCCCAACCAGCTCATGGGGCCATTTCCGGCAACCTCCATCTCTTTCCAGGCCTCATGTTAAACTCTGATGCTCGAGGTGGTCCCACCTCTGCCGTCATCACTGGAGGAGGCACACAGATGACAGCCGTCAGGCGGGCAGGCTGGAGGCTGGGGCCCGAGATCTGTCTTGTCCTCCCCCATCCCCACCCCCGGTAATCACTGCATCTGAAAGGTCTTCAAGTCAAACTAGGGGAGAATGGATGTGGGGAAGTGATAGGAAATCAGGATAGTCTGAAGTTAATGAGGAATAAAGGAGTCACCCCTGTGCACAGATTCAACCGCCCATCACTTTCTCTTTTTGCCCATTTACTAATTATCGTCTCCAAGCCCACGTGGGCTTCTGTTGTTCAGCTGCTCAGCCGTGTCCAGCTCTTTGTGACCCCATGGACTGCAGCATGCCAGGCCTCCCTGTCCCTCACCATCTCCCAGAGTTTGCTCTAACTCATGTCCATTGAGTCAGTGATGTCATCCAACCATCTCATCCTCTGTCTTCCCCTTCTCCTCTCACCTGTGCCCTTTAATAAAAATGCAGGTCACATGGGTGACCAGAACCAGTGCTCTTATGGGAGCCAGGGGCCAGATATTAGAATCCAAGATTGCACCAGAAAATTCCAAGAACCCACTGTCCCATAAAAACCCAGTTCTGGGGGTTGGCTGAAAGGCACCCAGAGTTAAATGCACTATTTCTTCAGAGGCCACCTCTAAACTTCTGCAAAGCAAACAGAAAATAACCCACCATACTTCTGCACCCTTAGTTTTCACCACATAAAGCCCAGCGCTGAGAGGTCCAGAGGCTGGGGAGGACCTAAAGAGCTCCAGCAACAGTCCCCGGGGGTGGGTGCCCCCCTCCAGCTGGGTGCCCAGAGGAGCCGCTGTGAGTGTCCCCGGGGCTCAGCAGTAGGGCTGCTCCCATGCTGCCCCAGAGGAGCCGGGCCCTTGGTTACCTGGTTCTTCCGGGGGAGCCTGCACGCTGACTTCAGGTTCTGCAATGACTTCGGGGGGTGGCGGGGGTGGGGCTGGTGGAGCTTTGACAGGGGTCGTGGACTCCGGAGTCTCAAATGCTTCTTCAGAATCAGAACTCCTGATGGAGAGAGACAGGGAGAAGCACAGGTTAGACAGGGGCCGGGGCTGTATTTGCTCCAAGGGACCGGTGCTGAGGAGCAATGCACGGCCTAATGACCCCTCCCGGGACCACCGCAACCAGGCCTGTGGCCCAATTAAGTGGTCCAGGGCCAGCCTTGAAGCAGTGTGCTTCCCAGGAGTGAATCTCATTATCACCAGCTTTGGGCCCAAATGACAGAGTCTTTGAACTCAGCTCTACTCGAAATACACATTTCTGACCTCAGTGGCAAATACAACAGTAGAATCCTTTGATCAGCTTTGGCACGTGTTACTTGGCGTCAATTCAGTCAACCCGATAGGGAAGCATTCCCAGGGGCACTTGGCAAGGCTGTGGTTCCAACACATTCAAAGGACCCTCACCCCATGAAGTGGAATCTCATTCGGCCTCTTCCCCTCACGCCACCACTCTCTCCCACTGCCGTTCCTTCCCCAGCGCATCACATAACTCGTTATTATAGATGTATTCACTTTCAAATCATGTTAATTATATTTCTCCTCGACAGAGCTGAAAAGGCCAAGAGGGCAGCCTTTTTTGTTTCGTGTTTTTTTATCACCGCATCCCCAAGCCCAAACCAGGAGGCAGTGAATAAACATCTGTTAAGTCAATGAAGGCAGGCATGAAGGCTGGCATGAAGGCTGGCATGAAGGCTGGCAAGTCAGCGGAGGATGTGCCAGACTACAGCTCAAAGCGCAGCCTGCTGGCCCTAGCAGGATGCAGATCGCCCTTGCTGGCCGGCAGTGATGTCTGCTCTCAAGGAAGATTCTTCACCCAGAGAAAGGAGCCAAAACCCCACCCAGAGGAATGCCCGCCGTGCCACCCTGTAACGAGGGGAAGGGGCTCACAAAGCTCAAAAGCCTCACCCTGGCTCGAGAAAATCAAGGGCAGCCAGCCCTTCTCATCACCCTGCTTCCACTAGGGACTCAATTTCAAGCCAGAAGGGATGAGGCGTCCCCAAATCACTGAGCCAGGCATGCGTCCTCAGGCTGGAGGGCAGCTCCTTACAGGCTCAGATTGCGGCGGGGTCTCTGGTGGCGGCTTCAGCTCACTTTGAGGGTCAGCAGCATCACCCGGGCTCACTCCCATCTCAGGATATTTTAAGTTGACCAAAATGCCATTTATTTATTTGCAACAAGGAAGGTAATTATCAAGACGGTGGATGCTTAGGGTTGCTGCTGGCACAAGCGACCCAGAAGGCAATTTGGCAGAAGATATATAATCAGAGAGCGAAGCATCAGGTACGTATGGATGCTGAAACGCTCAAAGAGCTGAACATCCACAAGGATCAAAGGACCAGTGTCCTCCCCAGAAGTGGGCATCTTCTAAAGACAGTCTGCCAGCCAGCAGAGAGCACCACGACCAACCAATCCCTCTGCAGTCAGCCAGGGCAGGAGAAAAAGAGCCATTTGGTGAGTCTCCTTCAGAAAGTCTCTATCGAGGTTTTTACAACTTGTGTGTCAGAGACTCACTTTATTGGAGCCAAAGATCCCCCACTCCCATCCTTCCGAGGACCCTGGCTCCTGCAACCAGCCACATAGCTCTCCAGGGACACAAAGGTGAAGAGAAATATCAGAGCTGGATTCGACGGAATCCAATGAGCTGAAGCCTGTTTACTATCAAATTTCACAAGACTTAATTTATACAAACGCAACAGGGGCCATACCAACTTTTACAAACACACATTAATATTTAAAAACGTAGCTTTCATCTGGGGCGG
>SJYQ01040750.1:22744-38010 GCA_006410935.1 Redunca redunca
GGCGGGAGGGGCAGGAGAGGGGGGGCGGGATTTAAGATCCACACCTGGACAACCACAGACCTAGGTAGCTGAACTTTTGCAGAATCTTTTTACTGGCATGAAAAACACAAGGAAGCCATGCAACCAAGCATCAAAGACGAACAGTAGTTTAGATCTGCCTGGTGGGCTCTGGGTGTAGACCTGGCCCCCAGCTTTGCACGCATCGGTAGCAATGTTGAAGAGACGCACACAGACAACTTGCCTCTTTCCTGGGTTTCCATGAGGGACCCGAAGACCCGAATCCCCACTGCCGGTTACCGTCGTCCACATCCACCGGGCCCATTCCACCGGGGGCCATGTCCACCAGGAGGCCAAAGCCATTTCCGCTGAAGAACAGCTCCTGTCCCCAAACTTCCACCCTAATTCCTTTGCCAATACGTCTGGGTTCTGAATCTCTTTACGATGTCACGAGAAACTTAGCCGCTGCACCACCAGGCAGGGATGCTCTGAGCTTCCCCAGAGCCCAGGAGAGATGCAGAGGGAGCTCTTCCCGCAGCTTCTGCATCCCCGGGCTCTGGCGACGTGTGGCTTGAGAGCACAAAGGGCCCCTGATCTTTTCCAGCAGCATAAGCAAGCAACAGGGAGAGCCGGACGCTTGTGGATTCAAGCTGCTGAATTCCAATGAGGTCTCCCCAGCTCGCAGCTGCCCAGCGTGCACACCTGCTCAGAGGGGACCACTATTCACCAGGGCCCCGTGTGGGAGGCAGTGTCAGGGGAGGGCAAGGGTACACAGGCCCCTTGTGAGGTTCCTCGCCTTGTTTACTACGAACCTTTTCTGCATCAGAACACCAGAGGCTAACAGGGACCCCTAGAATGGCATTCATTTCCAGCACCACGCGCTGTTTTCATATTTTCACACCCTCCCCCAGGAGTAGAGAGCAAGTTAATTAGGAGGCGGACGGCAGCTTTTTTAATTAGCTCTTTTCTCCCTATTCGGTTTCTCAGAGGGGACTCAGAAACATTCCCAAGAGCGGGGATTTCTGCAGTCCACCCACAAAGAGCCTGGACATAAACATAAAGCAGCATTCCAGAGTCCCGATGCATGAAAGCAGCTTTCCTTGGCTGTGCAATTATTTTTTTCCTACAAGAAGAACTGAAAGTACGGGAAATTATTCTGCAAAGGCACCACACGTTTTTAAAATGAAAAAGCAAGTAAGTTAATCTGCCAAGAAGCTGTGTCAGAAAGAGAAATGTGCCATTACAGTCTGCTAAAATGACTCTAAATTACAGAGAAATGTATTTACCAGGATATGCAAATGCTAGGTTCTCCATAAGTAAATATGTAAATGAATGCAAATATAATACAGTATATGCACTTCCAAAGTGTAAAGGTGTACCTCTTAATGGCCGGGCATGAAATATAATGACTTTAATTCCCAGCATAAAGAGCATTCTAATAGCTATCATATGTTGAACTTTTTTGTTACATATCAAGCACTGGACTAAGCCATTTGCACATTTCTCTATAAGCTACAAAATATCCCGCTACTGGAGAGCAGGCTCGTTTTGCAGATGGCACAGCTATGGCTTAGAGAGGCACATTGCTTAGCCCAAGGCCACCTCGTTAGTAAACTAGGGAAGTGCAGGGCTCAAATCTAGAACTGTCTGCCTCTAAAATCTGTGCTGTCTTACTACTATATCAGTGGCTTCTAAAACTTACCAGCAACAAAACTATTTTTCTAAATGCATCTTATGTGAGTTTCCTATGCACAGAGAAAAGTAATATTTCACTCTCTTTATAAGGTCACTGTATGATATATTCTTATAAAGTCTATAGCCTTTCCTTCCCTTCTTCAGGGGATCTTTCCAACCCTGGGATCAAACCCAGGTCTCCCACATTGCAGGCAGATTCTTTACCAGTTGAGCCACCAGGGAAGCCCAAGAATACTGGAGTGGGTACCCCATCCCTTCTCCAGCAGATCTTCCCAACCCAGGAATCGAACCGGGGTCTCCTGCATCGCAGGCAGATTCTTTACCAGCTGAGCTACCAGGGAAGCCCACCACTGAGAACAATGAAGCTATTTTTATGAACTTAAACAATCTGACCCTGGGGGCTGAGGATGCCAGCTGCAGCACTGGGCCTGTTGACTTCTCCCCTCGTTGCACATTATCGAGAAGTCCTGATGAGCAACCACGAACAGCACCTGTTCTGAACAGCCTGTCCTGTGACCCTGGGACATTCTTTAATAAGGCAGTCAGGACAGGAGAGCTACCTAACCGGGCAAAACCACATTAATCTATCAACACAAGGCCATATGCTGGTGGCAGGCGACACGCACAGCGTGTGTGTACAGAGAAGGGGAGACGGAAACGCATAACTACGGGCGGGGACTGCGCTGCCCGCTGAAACCCGAGTCTGCCAGGCTCCCCAGTGTGCTTGCAAAGTTTAAAAATACTTCCTCAAATACTTTTCTCAGATTTTGGAAAGTCTCTATAGGACCTAAAGCCCCATCAAGCACACTTTGGAAACCTCCTCCACACAACAAGGAACCCAGGACCTTAGTGGCATCTTGCATCAAAACAAGAGTATTTTATCTTTGTTTGTTTGGGTTTTTTTGGGGGGGCGGGGTAAGGCGTTGCCTTTATTAACTTTTACTTTGTGTTGGGGTATAGCTGGTTAACAATGTTGTGGTAGTTGCAGGTGAACAGTGAAGGGACTCAGCCATACATATACATGTATCCATTCTCCCCCAAACTCCCCTCCCATCCAGGCAAAAGAGAGTATTTTTTGGCAACTCTCCCCAAAGCAAGACAGTTAGCCAGCAAAATGCAGAACCCTGAGGCCTATCAACCTATACTTTCAGTTTGGTTTAAACATATTACGTTTTATTTCTATAAACGACAATAGTGAAGGAGTATAAGATCAACATCCACATAGTAATAATGTAACATAATATACTAAAGTTATATAATATAGACATAGAAGTTAGTAAAATACAATACTTGGCTTCCCTGGTGGCTCAGATGGTAAAGAATCTGCCCGCAATGTAGAAGACCCAGGTTCGATCCCTGGGTTGGGAAGATCCCCAGAGAAGGGAATGGCGTACACATGCATACGTATAAACACACATATATGTGTGAATATGTGTATCTACAGATAAAATATTGGAACCTTTTAATAAAGAAGAACTATAAATGCCATCTTCCAGCATATCATTAAGTGGCTTGTTGTTCACGCTCTGTCGTACCCAATTCTTTGCAACCCCATGGACTGCAGCACACCAGGCTTCCCTGTCCTTCACCATCTCCCAGAGTTTGCTCAAACTCACACCCATTGAGTCAATGATGCCATCCAAGTATCTTATCCTCTGTTGTCCCCTTCTCCTCCTGCCCTCAATCTTTCACATTTTGCTTAAGTTTTACTACAGATCATTCAAGGGTTCGGAAGAATAAATTTCAGAGAACATAGAATCTTTCACCTTCAAAGCGGGAAGAAAATTTAGAGACTATTTCCTACTTCGATACACTCATCATATCTTTTTATGCAGGTGAGGAAACTTAGGCCTAGACAGCTGAAGTGCTTCCCAAGGCCTGTTCCTGGCAGGTCTTCTATGGAACTGGGCTTGCCTGCATGAAACTGCTGCCAAATAAGACCTTTAGTTCTAAATATAACTAATTAATATAATATAATTAGTGCCCCTCTTGTTCCAGAAATCTAAAATTACTTATACTTATAGGATATCAGATAGTGATTATCAAAATGCAGTTTGAGCTTAAGGATGGCTAGAGGAAAGGGGGGGGTTCCACATGTGAATCAACCCCTCACATGCAAAGCAGCTCCTCAGAACTCCAGTTTGCACTTCTCACCGTGAAAGCGATCCGGACACTGTAAGTTCTTGCCACCACCCACCAAGAGGGAAAGGACACAGTGCAGACACTGAGAGGTGGGGGCCTTCCCAGGACCCGAGCCCCAGCCTCTGAGCTCCTGGGGAGACCACCTGAGCAAGAAGTGTGAGTGCTCCTTCTGGTGGTCCTCCCCCTTGAAGACAAACCCAGAGTGTGGGCCCAAAGCCCAGCCAGGGAGGAGGGCTCGCGTCCTCTGGGCTGGAAGACCATCTGCCGTCCCAGAGACAGAGGGAGACCTTCCAGGAAGGAACCCGGGCTCTCGGCGCATCAGACCACTTCATTCATCTTTGCACCTCGTGTAAGAATCTGATGCGTTTGTGAGTGAGCAGATATCTTAGAAACTGCTGTGCCCTAAATTCTATTCATCAGAATATTCTACTGTGACAACCTTGTCAAGAAAATCTGTCTCTGCCCCAATGTGCATGCACGAGCGCGCGCACACACACATGCACACACACTCTTCCCTCCTGCTTAAAACGACTCGGCCACACTGGTCATTGTTTTCAGGCGGACAGAAAAGCGTCTGTCACCTTAATGTCCCCATCCTGCATTACAGAAACAGGATTCTGCTCAGCAACGTGACTCCTCAATAAATCAGCAAAGGGGAGACTGTGATTTCAACACAGTCAAAGGCTGAGGTGCTTCTTGCTCTGTCAGGTGACCGAGGAGCCCATAGTCAGGTGCTGCCTCCCGTGAACACAGTCCCCAGGCATCCTAGCCAGGCAGCTAGGATCTTCCAGCCTGACACTCTAGGGAAAGTCCCACTGATGCTGACACCTGCATCCTGAGATTCCCAGCACCTAGCATGTGTCGGGTTCAGAGAAGGCGATGGCACCCACTCCAGTACTCTTGCCTGGAAAATCCCATGGATGGAGGAGCCTGGTGGGCTGCAGTCCACGGGGTCGCGAAGAGTCAGACACGACTGAGCGACTTCCCTTTCACTTTTCACCTTCATGCATTGGAGAAGGAAATGGCAACCCACTCCAGTGTTCTTGCCTGGAGAATCCCATGGATGGAGGAGCCTGGTGGACTGCCGTCTATGGGGTCACACAGAGTCGGACATGACTGAAGTGATTTAACAACGGCAGCAGCAGCATGTGTCGGGTTATAAGGCAGATGCATTTTCAGATTCAAGCAGCTTTCGCTTGGTGGTTACAAAGAGATGTCAGCAGGGTTCCCAAGGGTATCAACACACTGGCTGCAAGGCAAATGCAGTCACAAAGGGGAAGAGTATCCTCAGTGACAGAGGAGTCCCACAGACCTGGTGATGGCCAGTTGTGAACTAAAGTAAGAAACAGGAACCACCTAGATAACTAAAGCAACAGTGGAATTTATTGAAAGGCTATGGCTGAGGAGGCAGATTTGAAGAGACAGGACTAAGTATTCAGTTGGCCCACCTCGGGTCGTATGTTCATCATTTAGCTAAAAGAAGGTGTGAGTGCTGGGTGCTTGGTCACTAAAGTGTATCTGACTCTTGCTACCCCATGGACTGTAGCCCGCCAGGCTCCTCCATCCACGGGATTATCCAGGCAAGAATACTGGAGAGGGTTGCCATTTCCTCCTGGGGATCTTCATGACCCAGGGATCAAACTTGCATCTACTGCGTCTCCTGCACTGGTAGGCAGATTCTTTACCACTTAGCCACCTGGGGAAGCCCAGAAAAGGGAGAGGAACCCTAAAAAATAAGCAACCCGTAACACTCCCTGGAGAAAGAAATGGGAACCCATTCTAGCAGTCTTGCCTGGAGAATCCCACGGACAGAGGAGTCTGGTGGGCTACAGTCCATGGGGTTGCAAAAGAGTCAGACATGACTTAGCACAATCCAGACTCAATGGAATGGGGGAGACAGACTGTCCCCCAAAGACATCAGAAGTTGGAATGAATGGAACGAAGTCCACAAGCTCTCACTACACTATAATTATGTCACTTGCTGTAACTGTGTCAGCTTAAGACAAGTCACTTGACCTTCCAGGCCCTTGGATTGTTGCCCAGTAAGTGGGGATAAAAACGGTGAAGATACTGCTCTCCACCTTATTACTGTAGCTCGGATTCTTTATTTTTAATCTTTATTTGTTTATCTGGCTGCACAGTGTCTTAGTTGTGGCATGTGGGATCGAGTTCTCCGACCAGGAATCAAACCTGGGCTGGGAGCTTGGATCCTTAGTCACTGGACCAGCAGGGACGTCCCTGCAGCTCCGGTTCTGCCCTTGGCATCCAAGCATTAGAAATTCTGAGAAGTGTGATTTTCTAGCTAGTTAAGACCCCCAACTGGTCAGAGCTCCTGAGTTAGGCATGAAAGAGAATCTGGAGGCCACACACAGTGTGGGAGGGCTGTCCTGCCAGGTGGTCCGTGGACACAAGTATATCCAGGAGAACGTGGACCCTCTCAGAGCTGCTCCGAGCTGGACTTCACCCTTCCCTTGAGGTGCACACAACCCACTTCGCCAGGGAAGGCTTGGTGTGGCACTGTGCTCACGTGGCTGTGTACACAGGTGCCCAATGAACCCCGCTACCCCTCCCACACACACACACACCCCACAAGTTTTGAAACTGACTTAATTGCAATGACACCAAGTACTTAGCAAAGGGGAAGGGACTCTCAGTGGCCTCAGGCCCCACTGCAGGTAGTAAAGAATCAACACTGAATGGGCTCTGGGCTCTTAACGGCACAGATTTGTAACTGGATCGTGTTGTGCCTTCCTGGAGAAAGGCCAGACTGACTCAAGTCTTAGGAAAAATAGAGGGAGAAGGGACTCAGACAGCCCTTTTATGTTTTTGCTTTCATACACTGATAGTCCTGAAATCCCATCTTTGTAGCCTAACTCGTTGCTTCAGTAACCTGAATTAGCATCTGTAAACTCAGATTCTCAAAAAAATCTAACCGGAAATAAGACATTTATGGTGATGGAAGTTGCTCAGTCGTGTCTGACTCTTTGTGACCCCATGGACTGTAGCCCGCCAGGCTCCTCTGTCCGTGGAATTCTCCAGGCAAGAATACTGGAGTGGGTTGTCATTCCCTTCTCCAAAGACATTTATGGATACTAGTGAAAAAAAAAGACTGTAAAAGACACAAGGAGGCGCTTCTGATGGGCTGCCATTTAAAAGTCCTTCTCTTCTCTCTGGCGAGAACTATAGAACATCCTACCTAGTAAGAAGCCACTCAGCATGCAGGCAGTATCTTCAGCTGGCCAAGAGACAGCTAGCTTCCAAGAAAATACAAAAATGTCTCTGCTCAACCAAGTCATATGGCCCAGAGCTTGCACTAAAGCTCCTGCACTCAGAAAAACCTCTTTTGGTCTTGTTCAACAATATACTTAGCTTTCTTTCATATACTATAACAGGTTGGTGTTATGGACTAAATGTGTGTGTCTCTCCAAATTCACATCGAAACTTCATCCTCGAGGTGACGGTATTAGGAGCTGGGGTCCTTAGCAGGTGATCAGGACATGAAGGCAGAGCCCTAGGGAATGGGATTAGTATAAAAGACCCCAGAGAGCTCCCAGCCCCTTCTGCCATATGAGGATTCAGTAAGAAGACATCCAGACACCAAATCTGTCCATGCCTTGATCGTGGACTTTCCAGCTCCAGAACTGTAACATTTGCTGCTTAAGCCCATGAGCCTATGGCAATTTTTACAGCAGCCCAAACAAAGACAATTCGATAATCTGGTTTCTGAAATCAAAACAAATCAGAAGACAAAGGGTGCTGTTAAAAACAGGCAGATAAATAACATCTACAAAGAATAAGTGAAAAAAAAGAGACAGAAAAATGAAAGGAGAGGATGTAAAAACTCAAAAAGAGCAGTCAAGTCTGGTCAACCACTAGGACTTCCGCCAGCACCTGGCAAGTATTAATAACAGACCCTCCCTCAGAACCACATGCTGTTTACATGTACAGTCAGGAAAACTGCAAGCTAAATAATTAGTAGAAAAAGACAGCAGATGAAGGAATGTATGTACAGTATGAGCTGATTTTGGATACAATAATTATATATAAACATAAACAAATACACATAAACACATATGCATATTTAATACCTATCTACCGATCCATCAGGGCCTCCCTGGTGGCTAAGTCGGTAAAGAGTCTGCCTGCAATGCAGGAGACCTGGGTTCAATCCCTGGGTTGAGAAGATCCCCTGGAGAAGGAAATGGCAAACCACTCCAGTACTCTTGCCTGGAAAATCCCATGGACGGAGGAGCCTGGCAGGCTACAGCCCATGGGGTCCCAAAGAGTCAGACAAGACTGAGCGACTTCACTCACTACATACCTGTGCAGAGACAAAGATACACACATACAGGCAACATGTACACAGGAGTCCTGGGCTGGGAAGATCCCTGGGAGAAGGGAAAGGCTACCCCACTCCAGTATTCTGGCCTGGAGAATTCCATGAACTGTACAGTCCATGGGGTTGTGAAGAGTTGGACAAGACTGAGCCACTTTCAAGGCTAGGCAACATATACGTGTTGAGATTGTAATCAGAAAAAGATGTTTAAACAGGAGGACGAGTTTGGCCGGATATAGGGGAAGATGCAGGCCTGAACAGGGTGGAGCCCAACCCAGCTGCTGGGAACACCTGAGATCTTTCCAGATCTGTCTGGCTTGTTCTCCCAGATCTCATTCTGGTCCAGGACACAAGGAACAGAACATCGCTGGGGTCTGATTAGCTGGATTATGTCCAGGTGACACTGGTAGAAGGGAAAGAGCTGACAAGGAGCCTGGAGAAAGCAGACGGGCAGCTAGAATGCAGCACCACGCCCACCCCGCCCCCACTGCACGGTTCCAGGCGGACACGCCCACCTGGGGGCAAGCCCCCTGGGGGCTCCACCCTCAGGGCTGCCGTGGGGCCACAGTGCAGGTGCTCTCACAGCCTGAGAGAAGCACCCATCCTTCCACCCTCACCTTCCGCACTCAACAAGCATTCTTCTGCTAACAAGGCGGTCTTCCAGGCAGGTACCTGGGTCCCAGGATGCGGATGCCCCCACCAGGGACTCCAAGGCCCAGGCTGCTCATCTCAGCCAACACTGTGCAATTAGTACCTCAGAATGTCCTTATCCACCCTCTCATGTGATCCTCACAACAGGGCAGGCATGTGTATTTCACTCCATGACAATTTCAGCAGGACCTGTCAGGTGCTGGGCACCTGGGCAGCTAAGTCAGATCAGCTTCCCACTTTCAAGAAGCACGCTTCGTCTTCCCACTCTCAAGGCTCAGTAACTTGTCAAAGGCTCCAGCACGTGTCCTCCATCTCTCACCCTAACCCAGGAACCATCCTCCACATCCTAGAGGCTCCTGGACATCAACAGGCTGTGCTCCTCGCTTGCAAATCAGTCCCTGGTACATTTGGATGCTGTCGGTTTCCCAGGGCATGCTCACTTCCAAGGTGACAGATGAAACAGAGTTTCTGCATCTGGATCCATAACCGGCCACCGGGGCAGCCAGCTGGGCCAGCCTGGGCCCCCCGCCTCCGCACACCCTCTCCCTTTGCTTTCGTTTGTTGTTTAGTTGCTAAGTCATGCCCGACTCTTTCACAATCCCATGTTCTGTCCGTGGGATTTTTCAAGCAAGAAGACTGGGATGGGTTGCCATTTTCTTCTTCACCCCTTCCTTTTGGCCATACCTTAATCCCCTCCCTCATTCAAGCAGTGCGTGTCTAAGCTTAAGGTTCTGGGAACCTACAGGGAGTGAGAAGGGAGGTCACAGGCCACCCAGACCTCTGGGATCAGGAAAGTGGCCTCTGCCAGGGAGCAGAACAGCGACTCTGAATGAGGCATGTAGAGACCCTGAGGTTCTGACAGCTGAGCACGTGCCTCCAGAAGTGGTTTGCGTTTTGCTGTATTTCTTTTATCTGAACATATATGTTCCACGGTCGCTTTCTGCTAAGCAGAAAGATGCATTCTGCAGAAAACCTCTTCCCCAGCTCTGCGAAATGAATGATAACTTATGGTCCTCTGTGGGTTTCGATGAGCCTCAGTCATGATGCTGCACACAGAAACACGTACACAAACCTGGACTCAGTGTGGAGTGGCCAGAATACTCAGGTAAAAAGTACGACGTTTTAAAAGTGTTTAAAAAGCTCACTTTTTACCACTGTCTGCAAACAGTGCTTCTGTACAATAAAGAGAGAGGAGGACTTCAATCTTTTGTCCCTTTCTTTCCCATCTCTTTACACGATAAAAAGGAGAAAGAACAGCTTGTAAACAGCATGCCAGTTGCAGAGAATAAGTACTGTTCAACGCCTTGAAAATGTGCTTTTCCCTTGAGGCACTGCCTGTCTCAGTTTATTGTCACGCCCTTTTCGCTCATACATAATGCAGTGACATCAATCCAGTCTTTGACCCACTTATTAAAAATTCTGAACTGATGAAATCTAAATGAAAGCACTTTCTTCATGTATAATATATGAACTTATGATTCTTATCATTTCGTAAATATACACAGCAGAACACGCACCGAATATAAAAAATGAGATCAACAGATTTGGTTCCAAAATTCCTGCTCCGCCACCTGTTAAAGGCTCAGGACAGTTTCCGCAACATCTCTGGGGCCTCATTCTCGTCGTCTATGCAGTGCGGGCAGTAGCAGGTAATAGGTGGCGGTAACAGCCACCAGCCACATGGGGTGGCTTTGGGAAGTGAGTTTACACCTGGAAAGTGCCACGCACGAGGCCAGGAAGTTAGAACACGTTTACCCTTGCCAGTCTTCAAAGTGTTAAAGTTCTACAACCAAGATCATTATATCCATCACCTAAACATAATTCAGAGAATTAGAATAAGTTAGAAAAACTCTAAGCATAGTCTTCTTTTCTTTAAAGCCCCCTGTAGTCAGGGAACAGCTGTACCAGTATTTTCTGAGTTTACAGAGGCATGAGAAAAGAGTGTGATTTTCTTGCTCTTCCCACACACCTAACACCAACCCCCCGCCCCCCCCCCCCAGACAATCACTGCTAAAATGCCTGTGGGAGAGGAATTGTAAAATGCAGCAAGAAACTCCCCTCGAATATTTACTGAATTAATTCACAGCTACTGGGAGAGGAACTGCAATCAACGAAACAGAGGACGTGCTGAACCTGGTTTGTTTCAGGCTCTGGGCTGCACTTGGAGCTTCTCTCTCTCTCGGGTTCCCTAGAAGGAAGGCTTCTTAGAGACAGACATGAAGAAGGAGGAAGGAGCCAGACCCCACAGAGCTGGGGCAAGAAGGTTCTGGGCAGGGGGAACCACAAGATGAAGTGCCCAGAGGTGAGGAGTTTGCCAAGTGCAAGGAACGGGGCTAAGGCCCCAGATCTTGAGGGCACAGTGGGTGGGTAGGAAGAGAAAGTTGCCTTGAAGAGTTGGACACAGGTCAGGGTTCTACTCAGGGCAAGAGCTCACTTTGACTCATGTTTGTATGTTTGTTTGTTTAAGTTTTTTTATTGTTGTTAATGTAGCTCATTCTTGAAGGCTGCCCTTGTGGTTCAGAAGGTAAAGAATCTGCCTGCAATACAGTAGACCCGGGTTTGATCCTTGGACCGGGAAGATCCTCTAGATTAGAAAATGGCAATCCACTCCAGTATTTTTGCCTGGAGAATCCCCATGGACGGAGGAGGCTGGTGGGCTACAGTTCATGGGGTTGAAAAGAGTTGGATGCGACTAGGCGACTAACACGTTTCTACTTTCACTTTCATTCTTAAAGTCCACTGAATCTGTTCTGTTTTGGGCCCCAAGGGATGTGGGATCTTAGCTCTCAGACTAAGGATGGAACCCAAATCCCCTTCATTGGAGGGCAAAGTCCCAACCGCTGGAGAGCCAAGGAAGTCCCCGATTTATATTCTCAAAAGGTCATTCTGAAGAAACTTACTGACCAAGAGAAGGAACATATGGTTGTCAGTGTGGGAGGGGATAGTTAGGAAGCTTGGGATGGACACGTCCACACTTCTGTATTTAAAATGGATAACCAACAAGGACCTACTGCACCGCACGTGGACGCTACTCAGTGTTCTGCAGCAGGGAGGGGAGTTTGGGGGAGAATGGATGCATGTATCTGAACGGCCCAGTCCCTTCCCTGTTCACCTGAAACCATCACAACGTTGTGAAATAGGCTATGTTAGCTGCTCAGTCATGTCCAATTCTTGTGACCCCGTGGACTGCAGCCCGCCTGGCTCCTCTGTCCACGGGATTCTCCAAGCAAGAATACTGGAGTGGGCAGCCAGTCCCTTCTCCTGGGGATCTTCCGGACCTAGGGATCAAACCCAAGTCTCCCGCACTGCAGGCAGATTCTTTCCCACCACGCCCACCTGGGAAGCTGCAATCCAAAATAAAAAGATTCTAAAGAAAAGGTCATGTGGTTGTTCAGAGAACAGCAGCAGAGGCAGAAGCAGGGTGGGAGGAGGGGGAGACGACCAGATCATCAAAGAGACAGTAGAATCCAGAGAAGAAGGGGCTCAGGCCAGCAGATGAGCAAGGACCACGGTTGGGAGCAGTGGCCAGAGCTTCCCAGGTGCCTGTGGGAAGTTCAGAGCTGGCTGTCAGGAATGGAGCAGAGAATGCTTTAAAAAACTTCTAGTTAAGCCTGTCTTTTTAGTTGCACCGTAACTGATACAAAGAAAGAGTTTTTCTCGACTTCAAGAGACTCTGAATCATTTTTTACACCAGTTGTCCCTGGGATTTTGCAGGCAAGAGTATTGGAGTGGGGTGCCATCGCCTTCTCCGGATATAATAACAAAAACAGTAGAGTCATATTACCAGTTTAAATATGACAAGGCTGGTAAGTAACCTCAGATTTCAATTATGCATAACAAAGTTCCAACGAACAACACAGTCTCCCTCATCAAACAGGCAAACTGTCTCAAAGTTAAGGTATTTGTGACAATAAGCCAATTGGGTTAAAATAGGCTCTCAGGGCTGGCCTTCTTGCCACAAACAACTCAATTTCATGATAAAAGGACCAGAACATGGTGCAAATCTGACCATAGTCACCGGTTATTTCTGTTCATCTTGCCTTCAAGCCCACTTACAAGCATGCTCCAGCCTCCTCCCTCTCTTATTTTTAGGGCAAGATGTTAAAGGCCAGCTTTGTGCTTTGTTTTCCAAATCTCTTGCATCAAAGGCTCAAAGTTCTCCATTATCTCAAGGTTCCTGCTATGTAAAAGTCCTGTGCTTCTGGTTTCAGCTAAAAATCTTAAAGTAAGATGAATTAAATAATTAAGGGCTTATCTCTTCTTTTCTTTGTCTCAGGATATGTGGATGGATGAAGCCACAGGACACATGAGTGGATTAGGTTAGAAGAAAAAGAAAGAATCAGGAATTTCCTTCAAGCCTTGGCTCACAAAACTGGGGGAGCATGAATGGAGAAAATGATACATTTTGCCCAAAATTAAGATGGAAAAGCTCTGACTAGACATTTCCACACCCACACTTCCTTCAAAAAACACCAGAGGGGTCTCATTTGCTTGGCTCAGGTGATGAGGATCAGTGGGACCACTAAGAGAACAGGTCAGCTGAGATCACACTCCTGGATGAAAACCCACCAACCGAATCCTCATTCCACAGCCGCTAGCCTCAAGTAAACAGAAATCTTACAACAAAGATTACAGGGACGGAAAAAGAGCATTTCGGCCAACGAATGAAAAGTACTCGGATATGGAAAAATAATCAGACACGTCCTAAACACCATTTCAAGACGGAGGCCCCACAAACCCTCAATTTCCCCCTTAGACACTATTTTCACCCTAGGCCTTAGAAATCAGGAAATCAAGTCCTGATTATTCACTGGAAGGACTGATGCTGAAGCTCCAATACTTAGGCCAACTGACTCATTAGAAAAGACCCTGATGCTGGGAAAGATGGAAGGCAGGAGAAAGGGATGACAGAGGATGAGATGGTTGGATGGCATCATCGACTAGATGGACATGAGTCTGAGTAAACTCGGGGAGTTGGTGATGGACAGGGAAGCCTGGCATGCTGCAGTCCATGGGGTTGCAAAGAGTCAGACACGACTGAGTGACTGAACTAACTGAGGCCTTGGAAGCAATGCCTCAGAATGAGCCAAAAGGAGAGCGAGGAGGGGTGGGTGTTTGTCACTCAGAACAAGGACTCCATGGGCACAAACACTTGCTTCTGAGCCCATAAGAGATGCTTGTCTAAGGGATGCGAATCATTTTAAAGTCTTTATTGAATCTGTTACAAAATTGTTTCTGTTCTGTGTTTTGGCATTTTGGCAATGAGGCACGTGGGATCTGAGCTTCCCGACCAGGGATGGAACCCACACCCCCTACTGGAGGGTAGAGTCCTGAACACTGGACCGCCAGGGAAGTCCCTCACCCATCTTCTCATGGAGTATCCAGTGCTCTCCACCTTAGATTTTCCAGGTCCCAGACAAGAGGAGATGAAGACTCACTTCCTAACACATGGACACACTGTCAACGGGGTATGTGGAGATCACGCAAAGACATGGAATGCTGCTCTGTCGTGTCCCCAGCCCCGCTGAAGGCTGAGGTCTCCAGCCTGGTGTCTCGGAAGCCCGTGCCCTCAGCTGGGGTGTGTGGCATCGGCCTCCCCAGCAGATGTGGGCTCGCTGCAGCACCCTGGCCCCCAATTCCTCACATGCAGCCATCACTCTGGCTTGTGGGTCTCTTCTATCTTACAGCTTGACTGCTCCAATTTCATAGACTTCCATTCCCTGGTTCCTTTTCTTATCAATAAAAGGTTACATCTGGGTGTGGGGGAGATATTCCCCAGGGCCCCTGATATTTAGGCAATCCATACCATCTCCAGGAAAGCTGTACCCATTTACCCCTACATCTCTGGCCCAGTCCACCCACCACTGTAGGCATTTAAGCCTTGAGGTTTAGAAGAGGTGGTCAGATTTGGAGAGGTGGGAGAAAGCCAACATCCAGGAAATTACAAATATCATGTCATGTCATAGTACGTTGTTGTTCAGTCACTCAGTCATGTCTGGCTCTTTGCAACTGTAGCAAAGTCAACCCCATGGACTGTATCACTCCAGGCTTTCCTGTCCTTCACTGTCTCCCGGAGTTTGCTCAAAACCATGTCCATTGAGTCGATGATGCCACCCAGCCATCTCATCCTGTATAGTTCAGTTCAGTTCAGTCGCTCAGTTGTGTCCGACTCTTTGCGACCCCATGAATCGCAGCACACCAGGCCTCCCTGTCCATCACCATCTCCCGGAGTTCACTCAGACTCACGTCCATCGAGTCCGTGATGCCATCCAGCCATCTCATCCTCGGTCGTCCCCTTCTCCTCCTGCCCCCAATCCTTCCCAGCATCAGAGTCTTTTCCAATGAGTCAACTCTTCACATGAGGTGGCCAAAGTACTGGACTTTCAGCTTTAGCATCATTCCTTCCAAAGAAATCCCAGGATTGATCTCCTTCAGAATGGACTGG
>SJYQ01040750.1:38296-48830 GCA_006410935.1 Redunca redunca
GGGGGGGGGGCGTGGAATGGGGACGAGATCCTGTTTTCTAAGCCATCCTGATAGTGACCACCTGTCAATTATAGGAAACATTTTTCCTCTTTTCTTTCCTTCTATTTATTTATGTTTTTGCTCTGGACCTTTATTTTATCTTTTAGCCATTTTTAAAAAATTGAAGTATAGTTATTAATAATTTACAAAGTTGTATTGGTTTTGGGTATACAGCAAAGTGATTCAGTTACATGCACATCTATATACATTCTTTTTCAGATTTTTTTCCCTTACAGGTTATTACAAGATAATGAATATAGTTTCCTGTGCTAAGTTCAGTAGGTCCTTGTTGGTTATTTATTTTATATATAGTAGTGTGTACCTGTTAATCCCAAACTCCTAATTTATCTCTCCCTGCCCTCTTTCTTAAAGTCAGTTTGAACTTTTGGTTTTCCTAGTGCCAGCAAAGGTGCCTAGCTGAGGCCACAGGCAAAGCCCTGCTGAGAAAGAGACACACTCGGGCTGGAGTCCCAGTCTGACCCCTGCACCATCCACAGACCCCCACCATCTGTCTCTCACACACTCTCTGGGCACCCCTGCCTTCCTTCTCCCCAGAAGCAGAGTTCCTTGGAGACCAATACTATATACTATGAGTGTTGACCTCACTCCCCCAGCAGCCCTGTGGGCAGGGAAGTGTCTCCAGGATCAGTCTTTCTCCCCTAGGGCATTAAAGGAAATGAACACAGTCACAGGATCCTCTCTGAACAAAGTCAGGCTGGGAAATTCCACGCAAGACTACATGTGTGCAGATGTTTGCAAAGTAAAGCCAGCCTCTCCTGCCTCCTTCCTGGAGGGAAAATACTTCCAGACCACTCCCTTTAAAGGGACTCCCCTTTAAAGGCGAGTCCCTTTAAAGCAGAACAATGAATAATTAGCGCATCCTACCAGGGCCCTGATAAAAGAGCAGCTCTCAGATGCTGCAGCCCTCTTTGATCCAGATTCCTTCTGAAGACTCCAAGATCCAGATCCAAACCCCATTAAAGATGGAGGCTGCATGCAAGCTGGGGGTGGGGAGTTGCAGAAAGGATGGCTCCTCCTGGGCGGGCAGCCGCTCACGGGCTGGCAAATATCAGCGTGATTTTCTCCCCTGGCCTCGATTAAGGGTGGCTGGGTGTTTAATAATGTCAAATTCAACGTAGATGAACTTCAGGCACCTCCCACCTGGATAAACAGGGTTAAATGCCTGCTTCCTTTAGAAACTGACCTCTGGAACATCCCTGAGATGATGCAAGGAATAAGAAAAGAAAAAGACACGTGAGGGCAAAGACACAAGCTGAGACTGGCCTGGACCAAGGGCCCCGTCAGTCATTTTTATCCCCAAATAAACTATCCACTACATTTTCTCAGCAGGTAGAGAATTTGCACTCTTAACAGATTTCACTGGGAACACACCTCTGATTTCAGTTCACCAAATGATATATCCAAATATATTGTTTTAGGGATTTCCTTGGTGGTCCAGGGGTTAAGAACCTGTCTTCCAACGCAGGGGATGTAGGTTTGATCCCTGGTCCGGGAACTAAGATCCCAAATGCCGTGGAGCAGCAAAGCCCAAGAAACACAACTGGAGAGAAGTCTGCGAGCCACAGCAAAGAGCCCGTATGCCGTAACTGAGACCTGAAGCAGCCAAAACAAATAAACAAATGTGTATTTTTTAGCAAATCAGAAGTTAAAAGGTTAAAGGATTACTTGACTGAGTCTGAATCATGACTAGCAGGAAAGGCCTGAGTGATATTTCATGAATGATATGCGCTCATGAGACAAACTTTCTGTTAGGAAAAAGTCCCTGTGATATCTAAGATCCTGATGCTTCCAGCTCTAAAATTCTCAGGCTCTGGAACTCCAGCAGCACCTTGAAGGAAATGAAGCTGGGATACTGACGGCAAACTGGGTCCAGCAGTTGGCCTGAGCAGTCAGTCCCAGAAGGACACAGAGCTGCCAGGATCCGCCTCAGAGCAGGGCTGGAGCAAACCCTGGGCAAAAGGGCCACCCCCACCCCTGTTTCCACCCCACCCTCCCCGGCCCCGAGCCAGGAGCTGCTGCTGCTTCCATTTAAGGAGAAAGCAGGAAACACTGAAAGCAGTAAAGGGAATATTCCTTCTAAATAAGGAAGGTTGGCAAGTACAAAAAAACCTGCGGGAAGTCCACCTCTCCAACAGGTAATTTATCGCACAGCCGTGGGACGCACTGTGCACAAGGCCCACCTTCCCAACCCCAGGAGGTGCTTTCCTCTACCAGGGCAAAGAGTGAGAGAACAAAGGCGATTTGCTGCTCACAGCCCAGGCCCAGTTTCCCTGCAAGCCTCTGCTCTGCCTTATCTACCTAGCAAGCAGCAGCTTCCAAACGGATGAGGAGACGAGAGCAAGGAAAAGAAATCAGCTGAGAGATGGAGACGAGAGCAAGGAAAAGAAACCAGCTGAGAGATGGACAGAGACACCCTCAGGTACACAGAGGTTTGGGAGACAACAGACATCTAAGAGAAACAAACCATCCAGGAGGGGAGAGGAAAAGGCTGTGGTACGTGTCCAACGGTGACCTGAGTAACCTGCAGGCTGCAGTGCATGCTGGGATATTCTGCAGGAGCATTGAGGCAGGGATGTGGGCTTTCCAGGTGGCTCAGTGCTAAAGAATCCACCTGCCAACGCTGAAGACACAAGAGACTCGGGTTCGATCCCTGGTCCGGGAAGATCCCCTGGAGGAGGGTATGGCAACCCACTCCAATATTCTTGCCTGGAGAATCCCATGGGCAAAGGAGACTGGCGGGCTAGAGTCCAGAGTATCACAGAGTTGAACGTGACTGAGCGACTGTGCTCGACGCACACACGGGCTTCCTTTAACCTGGTGCTCTGGCAGGATCCTGAGACGTCACACAGTGGCGACAGGAAGGCTGAGGGTTGAACCGGCTGTCTTCCTGGGTCAAGTCCCATGGAACCTTAATGCCTAGGGTCCAGCTGAGTCTCTCCTTGCCCCTGTAAGTCCCTCATTAGCACAGCTCAGTGTGGAGCAGATATGCCTAGAATTCTTTTAGCTGGTGAGACATTCATTCATTCATTCATGCATTCATTTACCCAACAAATTGTTTATGGGAAAAAGGGATGTGGGTACACAAGCATAAACAAGTAGAATTATAATAACAGAAAAGACCCTGATGCTGGGAAAGATGGAGGGCAAGAGGAGAGATGGGGCGACAGAGGATGAGATGGTGGGATGGCATCACTGACTCAATGGACAAGAGCTTGAGCAAACTCAGGGAGATAGTGAAGGACAGAGAAGTTTGGCATGCTGCAGTTCACGGAGTCGCAAAAAGTCAGCACGACTTAGCGACTGAACAACAGCAATGGAAAATGGCTTCCTGGGTGGCTCAGAAGTAAAGAACCCACCTGCCAATGCGGGAGACTTGGGTTCAATCCCTGGGTTGGGAAGATCCCCGGGAGTAGGAAATGGCAACCCCCTCCAGTAGTCTTGCCTGAGAAATCCCATGGACACAGGAGCCTGGTGGGCTACAGTCCATGGAGTCAAAAAAGAGTCAGACACGACTTAGCAACTAAACGACAAACAGCAACAATAATGGAAAAGAATATGAAAAAGAATATATGTATATCTGAGTCACTTTGCTATACAGCAGAAATTAAATACACGGTTCAATCCCTGGGTGGGGAAGATTCCACTGGAGAAGGAAATGGCAACCCACTCCAGTATTCATGCCTGGAAAATCCCATCGACAGAGGAGTCGGATACGACTGAGTGACTTCACTTTTGCTTCACTTTAAATACATTATACTTCAGTAAAATTCAAATAAATAAATTAAAAGCTGCAAAAAAAAAAAAAAAAAACAAGGAAAATGCCCTCACATGGCTCATATCCTGATAACAACAGTTAAAAACACAAATCAAGAAACTCCACCTTTCGCTAAGTTTTACAAAGGCCTCAAACAAAAGAGTGACACGCTGAGCTGTGATGACCGTCTGCTACAACAGCCGCTTGCCATATGTGGCTATTTTAATTTAAATCACACTAAATAAAATTAAAGATACAGCTTCTTGGACCCACTATCCACATTTCGAGTGCTCAAGAGTCAAGTGTGGCTAGCGGCTACCATATGGGACAATGAGAATATAGGATCTTTCCACAGTCACAGGTTCTACTGGCGAACACCAGAGAGAGAGGGCACAGAAATCTACCAAGAACGGAAGCTGAAGAAGGAGCCGGCCGTGCCAGCATAGGGCAGAATGCTTCCTAGGCAGCTTGCTGCATGTGCAAAGGCCCGGGGCAGGTGGGCACTGAATGTTCAGAGAACTGACAGGTGACCAGCGTGCTAGTGGGCTCCGACACGGGGTTGGATTTTAGACTAAAAGCGACAGGAAGCAGACACAGGGAAGAACCATCATCTGCACTGTTTTAGGAAGCAGGGAGGTAAGGGAAAAGGACAAGGCTTGACCACCAGCTTTCTGCTCAGAGCAGCTGGGAGGTGACGCACCACGTGCTGAGATGGGGAACTGGGGTGAGGGCTGGGCCACTTTATATATACTTTATTTGTTTTTGATATAAGGAAGGTCATCCATTCTATTTTGGACAAGTTAGGCCTGAGAGCTCCATGAGAAACCCTAGAGGAGATACAAAGTAAGCAGCTGGATAAGCATGGTGCTCGGACAACACGGGAGGATATTAATGGGGGCATTCTGAGTCCATGACGGTATTACACCCATGAGTGTGGAGGAGACGTCTTAAAGAAACAAAGAAGGTGGCCCAGGCCGAAAGCTCGAGGACTCTAGTGCTGATAAACAGCCCTGAGGTCATGAGGGGTGAGCACACGGGTCCAAGCCCTGTACAATCAGGGGCCAGCAAGATAAAACTCCCTGTCTCTTTTTGTAACTAAAGTGTAACTGGGACGTTGATTTACTAACTGTCCGCAGCTGCTTTCACACTCTCAGGGCAGAGCTGGGTTGTTGCAACGGAGACCGTACACCCTGCAAAGCCAGTCTGGCCCTTCACAGAAAGCGCCTGTCAACCCCTTGATTTAAGCATGGAGTGCCCTCAGTCTCCCGGAGAAGGCAATGGCACCCCACTCCAGTACTCCTGCCTGGAAAATCCCATGGATGGAGGAGCCTGGTGGGCTGCAGTCCATGGGGTCGCTAAGAGTCAGACACAACTGAGAAACTTCACCTTCACTTTTCACTTTCATGCATTGGAGAAGGAAATGGCAACCCACTCCAGTGTTCTTGCCTGGAGAATCCCAGGGACAGGGGAGCCTGGTGGGCTGCCATCTATGGGGTCCCACAGAGTCGGACACGACTGAAGTGACTTAGCAGCAGCAGCAGCAGCCCTCGTCTCCATATCTATAAAATGGGGGTGGAAGTGCTGGGCTCAGTAATGGATATGCGTCTGCAGTGGGAAACACCTGAGTCTATACTCAACAAGGCTAAGAGAGGAGATCTTCATTCTCACAGCATCCAGCGTTGTTTCCACGTTTGGCAAAAGCACACAGCACCCACCTGCTCTCTAGAAACAACTGCTAAAGTGAATTTGTAAATATAAACAGAGCCAGTGTCATCTAAGCCACCATTTCCAATGTAGAATGGATATAAACTGAGCAGTTCTAAGTCAGTTCTTTGTGGCCAACCAATCTCCCTCAGACTTCCATCCAACCTCAAACAAAAGCATGAGTCCATGAACAACTGGTTTGCATGGAAAAAAGTTGTTTACAAAGCCTATGTCCTCATCATTAATCTTAGGGGGAAGGATGGATTGTTCACCATCCTCTGCTTACCCCGGAACGCTGCCCCAGCTCAGGCTATCCATCTAGTAAGAAGAGCCAATCATACTGGCTCTTCAGACTACACTGGTTTCTAAGCAACCAGAACTATAGCCACAGAAACAGGCTGTTGATGGCAGGAAGAAACATGAAGACAGGGACAGAGGGTTGATGCGGAGAGTGCCCTGAAGCCAATGACCTAGACGGAACACTTGCCCACTGTCACTTAATCCATCTCCCAGTCCTAGCTGCTCACCCGCCGTCAGCAGGTGCCCTGTCCCAGGGCCCCAGCAGAACCGGGTGGCATGACTCCCTGGATCACTGGCAGCTACCTGGATGGCTTCAGAATGTTCCTGCCTTCAGCCCCCCTTACAGAAAGCCAGCAGATAAGCAGAGAGAAGGTAGGAAGGGCCAAGATCCTTCTGGACACAGGGCCCATGATGGAGATATTCAGAAATGATAACCGAGGAGAAGTACCTGCTATGGATGGACTCACTGCTTGTGTCTCCCCAAAATTTGTTACGTTGAAACTCTACCCCTCAATGTGATGGTATTAGGAGGTGGGGCCTTTGGGAGGTGATTAGGTCATGAAGGGGCTTCCCTAATAGCTCAATTGGTAAAGAATCCACCTGCAATGCAGGAGACCTCGGCTCGATTCCTGGGTCGGGAAGATCCCCTGGAGAAGGGAAAGGCTACCCACTCCAGTATTCTGGCCCAGAGAATCCCATGGACTGTATAGTCCACGGGGTCACAAAGAGTCGGACAGGACCGAGCGAGCTTCACTTTCACTACTTTCTAGGTCATGAGGGTGGAGCCTTCTAAGGGTATCAGTGTCCTTGTAAGAAGAGAACGTGAGTGCTTGCTCTGCTCTCTGTCACTGCCTTGATGTCTGCGGACAAGAAGAGGACAGGAAGACAGCCGTCCGTAAACCAGGCAGCGGGCCCTCACCACACACTGACACTGGGTTCTGCCGCCTCCAAAACTATGAGAAACGCCTATCTGTTGTTTAAGCCATGTCCTCTGTGGTATTTTATGTTATAGCAACCTGAACTAAGACAGCTCCTTTGGGACTCAGGCAACACCCATTCTACAAACGACTTTACAGCTTATTCAGTTTCGGGGGAAAACGGCTCATCCTTTCATCCAACCATAATATCCAAAGTGAAGTATCTGCTTCTAAGAACTGAGAGGCCCACAGTCAAGATGCAGTCACTGAAGCTAAATGACTTAGCCAAGGGTCGCCTTAAGAAATAAGACTTTGAAAGAAATCCAATGAGACCTAAAGAAAGCTCCTGCCAGGAGCCCCAGCGGCCCTTTCTGGGCTTCTGAGCAACAGACATGCTGGCAATTTTCAGACGCAGAACCATTCCTGCCTTTCCTGCTATCTGGTGCCTCTATCTTCTCGGGGTCTTCACAAACACGGAACCTCACCCCCGAGAAGCACTAAGAGGCAGGCCAGGCAAGCTCAGAGCCGCTAGACCCTCTCGACAGCCCCCAGACTGAGAGGGAGAGGAGCCACACAAGGATGGGAGAGACCAAAACTCCACTTTCCCATCTGTGACCACAGCCACCCAGAGAGCTCCAACCCCATCCCAGAAGCCCTCACCTGGTGCAGCTGGTGCACCTGGTGCAGCTGGTGCCCAGGGCCTCTCAGGTCCTGGGCACTCTCTCGGCTATAATTCCGATCCCAGCCCAAACTCATCAACCTTCCCCCAGATGCGCTCCCAAATTCCACTTCCTTGTCTTGGCAAACGCCACATCCTCTCCTTGGACATCTAAGCATAAATCCTCTGGTTGTATTCCCCGCTGTCTTTATAACCTTCCCTCCCCTGCTCATCAATCACTGCGGCCTGTTGCTTCATCCTTCATCACTTCCCGCCATCCCTCCCGGCCCTTCTATTTTGCTGCTCACGGGTCCACACAGGCAGCAGTTTCCCTATTTGTGATTTTGGGTTTTTTTTTTTTCGGGTCATGAGCGGTGCCACAGCCAAAGCAGGCTGAACTCGCCCATACAACCACCACTTTTACCCTCAGATGCGGATGGCCCTTGGCTGTCCCTGCGGAGCCCGGGTGTGGGGATCTGCAGGAAGCAGAGGGAGCCCCCGGGATGGGGGTCTCCGGCTACACAAAAGACAGAGCACTTAACGCTGCTTTTCTCAGCAGAAGCCCAGCCTCGAGGGGCTGCAGCGGAAGGAGGGCACAGCAGGGGGTCTAATCGATGGACTCAGATCACATTGAGGCAAGTACTTCCCGTCCCTTTCCTGTGTGTGTCTCATCTGTCCGTGCTGAGAAGTGTCTTCTGCAGCAGAATTCTCCTCTCCCTGACGCTGCCCCCGCCGTCTTCTATCTGGAAACAAAGGCTACTATTGCTACCAGAACTTCTTTTCCAGATGAGAAAGCGGCAGTTAGAGAAGTGTCCTGCAGTTTCATAGGATCCCAGATGGAAGGACTCACCCGGATAGAGAAGCTCAGGGCTTCTCAAACTTCCCTGCCTAAAAGTCATCTGGGCATCTTTACAAATCACTGGTTAAAAGGAGATTCTGACTTAGACTCAAAGGTGGGCCCTTTGATTCTGCCTTTCTAAGGAGCAAAGCGAAGGGTGATGCTGCCCTCCCAGGAGGGGTGGACCATCCCAGGAGTCACAGAGATTTCAACACGTGAACCTCCATCTCCGCCTCCCTCTCAATCCCATGTGCCATCCTGCACCTCCAGTCTGCTGCTGCACCCCAGAGGGGAGACACAGGACTCCCCATCTTCCTCCTTCCTTATTCCACTGCTCTCCGTGGACAGAATGAAGCTATCTGTCCCCAGAATGAAGCTATCAGGTGGGGCTACAAAAGCTGCCCAAAGGCACCCCAAAACTGAACGCAGAGGCACAGAAATCCTGAAACTAAAAGAGAAAATATTCTGCAGGGACTTTCAAAACATCCCCATCTTCGGTTTCACTCTTACACCCAGGGCCTCCTTGATTAGCTTTTTCACAGGGAACCATCACAGGAAAAGAGACACATGTTCAGTCTAGTTACCAGCTGTCATGGACTATACCCCGCCGAGGCAGGTTGTGCTCCCTGAGTTCCTCTCCACCCCTGCAGCCCTGACAGCATTATCCTGCAGTGGAAGCTTCTTTCCTGCCACAGACCACACATGGCTATCTTGTCTTATTATTCTTCACAAGCATGTGACTTTAGGTGCACAGAAAGGTACTCTCTTAATACACTTCTTAAAATCTCTAGACTGGAAATAAGCAGATCAATAGTAGAAAAACTCCCAGTTATTCAGACAGCAGAGACGCGATTTTAGAGAATAGTTGCCAGGTATGGAACCAGCCTCAATCATTTCCACTCTCCCCAGTTTTAAAAAACAAAAGTGTTAGGGGGTGGAGGGTGGGATTCTGTGAAGGAGTAAATATACTATCTTAAAGATTTAAAGACATTTCAGAAATATTTTCAAGGAGAGAAGACTCTGGCTAGCACACATGGACCAGCTCATCCAGGCAATATTGGAGAAGGAGCTTCCATTACAATGTGGCCGTTTGGCCTGGAGTTTTATTTGAACACCCTGGTAGGTGGGCTTCCCAGGTGGCGCTAGTGGTAAAGAACCCGCCTGCCAATGCAGTGAGACATAAGAGATGTGTGTGGGTTTGATCCCTGGATCAAACTTGGCAACCCACCCCAGCATGCTTGCCTGGAGAATCCCATGGACAAAGGAACCTGGTGGGCTCTAGTCCACAGAGTCGCAAAAGAGTCAGACAGGACTGAAGCAACTTAGCACACACTTCCCTGGTGGCTCAGCACTAAAGAATCCACCAATAGAGCAGATGTGAGTTCTATCCTTGGGTTGGGAAGATCCCCTGGAGAAGGAAATGGCAACCCATTCCAGTATTCTTGCCTGGGAAATCCCATAGACAGAGGAGCCTGGAGGGCTACAGTCCACCGTGTCACAAAAGAGTCAGACACGACTTGGTGACTAAAACAACAATAACATCGCCCTAGGGTGGACTTAGGACACCTTAACCCAGCGTCCATCTAACAGACTCTCTCCCAACTCAGCCCTCAACCAACAGAACCCTGGTCATTTATTAACTCAACTGGGAAAGAGGGCGGGGACGCTGGGGACACGTGAACTGAATCCCTGAAGGCTGAGGAGCGGATTTTCCCAAACACATGGTCACATTAGGTTTTTCATGTCTCCCGAAACCTTTCAGACAGATCTGAGCCCTGACAGCTAGCTAGGTCAGTAGCCGATTAGCGCCTACCACTCTTTAACTGATTTTCAGTTTAGAGACTTCTCAAAAATAGGTTGGAACTGTTCTTTTCGGCTTAGGCTCAAGTCCCAGGTGGTAGTACATATTTCCATGCATCGAACAATACTACACACAAATGAAAACCAGGGCAGGCAAAGCGCAGGGCTCCTGGCACTGAAAAGCCTCCAACACAATGCGCCTCCATTGTAAGATGATGCTGTCTCGAGCTACAAGGAGGAAGACAAATGATCGGTGCACACCTGCTCTTTAGAATGGTTCGCCGCTAAAGAGCTGGAGCCTGGAAAACCACGAGGCTCAGCCTAGCATTACATCACCACACGGAGCCAGGTCCTCATTGAAACCCCAGGCACAGGGACGATTGAGGAAGCCCCACATGGCACCCCGTGTCCCTACTACAACACACAGACCAATCCCTGGAGTCCTTTCATCTACACATCAATGGCTCCCGTGACCACTTTACTGCCTCCCCACCCCCAAATCC
>SJYQ01040767.1:0-27001 GCA_006410935.1 Redunca redunca
TTGTATCCGACTCTTGCAATTCCACGGACTGTAGCCCACCAGGCTCCTCTGTCCATGGAGTTTCCCCAGCAAGAAAACTGCAATGGGTTGCCATTTCCTTCTCCAGGGGATCTTCCTGACCCATGGATTGAACCCGAGTCTCCTGCATTGTAGGCAGATTCTTTATCAAGTGAACCACCAGGAAAGAGGGTTATTGTGGGTTAGTATGACCTTGTTTTCATGAATGATCCTGTGTACATACAAAGCATTCTCATTTTTTTCTTTTAAATACTTTACAGAGTTTTTATAGTTATTCCACCCTGCTTATCCCAGGTTTGAATTTTGCTCTTTCCCAAGTACTCCTTGAGAAGAGAAGTTATATTTATCGAATGGAAAGTAGCTGTGGAGCTGGCTAGTATAAACATCCTTCTGGACCGTTATCCAGAATGATAGAGACAGGGCCGCAGAAGGCTTCAGAATGGAGGGCTCCAGCTGGCCAGGGACAGCTTGGGAAGTGGTGTTATTTTTTAAAGTTTGCCTTCGGAATCAACTCAAAACCATATGTGGGCTGGAAGATTACTTTCTGAGTTACGACATAAACTGACATTGTAGTGTTTTCTAGTGTGTGGTTTCCAGGGTTGCTCTGATGTCATCAGTAAGGCTTTAAAAACAGATCTGTTTTTCATAGGCAAAGTTTAGAACAGTGTATTCAGAAGTGTGTGCTCTGTGCAATACAAGCCATCCGTCAAAAGTATTGCATTGGCCAAAAGTGCGTTCAGGTTTTTGATCCCATCTTACAGAGAAACTTAGATGAACTTTTGGGCCAACCCAGTAGAATGTTGGGGAATCCCTGGGGGCTCATGAGGGGAGAGGGTTCTTGTTTCCCCACCCCACGTCTTCAGGATCTGAGCACGTTAAGAACCTGGGCAACAATGAAACAGGCACGTTTTGGAGACTGTTGGTAGGATTGAAAGCCCCTTTGTGGGACTGGTTCCTTTTCTCAGTCCTCCAGTCTTTGCTCACTTCTAGAGCGTGGCATGAGATAGGTCTTGAAGCTGTTCATGAAGCAGCACCTCTGGTTAGGAGCACAGGCTGGAGAACCTGCTGGCCGGGCTAGTTCGTACCTGCTTCTGTTCTGCGGCCTGTGGCGAGTTACATACGTATCTCCCATAGTTGACTCTCATTGCATCAGGTCGATTTTCCATCCTGACCTAATTTGTCTTGGGTTCTCCACTGAAATCTAAGATCCCCAGGCTAGGCAAGTATTGTCTTCTTCTCAGTGGAATCTCTGTGGCATCATTTGTTTCTGCAGATATCTGAGGTCGTTTGACAAGTTTGGTTCTTGTGGATGGGTCTTAAGTGGAGAACCAGCCCTGGGTCTGTGCTGTAGGGTGTAAAGTATGTCTTTAGGATGGAGGGATATTAGGGCGATTTTGAGATTAAAGTTTTCTGTTTGTTTTTTTTTTTAAAGCTTTTTCCTTCCAGTGTTCTCTCTTCTATGACATACTTAACTTGTCTTTTTTTTTTTTTTTTTAAACCTTTAAGGCTCAGCCTCTTTTTTTCCTATGACTTTATTTTGTGGCACAGTGACCATCTGGGAGTTTGAGAGCTTGGGTTTTGTGTATAGCAGATTGTGTAACATTTGGATAATGCTTTTAGCTAGCCACTTGTGTGTGTTTCATTTCTTCGCTTGGCCTTGTGTGAAGAGGCAGAGGTAAGATAAACATTTTGGCATTGTCTGAGCCTCAGCAGGACTCAGAGCTGATGTCAGCTGCAGTCCATGGGTCTTCTCCATGGTAATACTGTGGTTCTTTCTTCCTCGTTGGTCCTTAACTGCCCTCTGAGTCCTCATTTCTTCATGGAGGTCAGGTGCAAATCTTCCTTACATCTTCCCAGCCAGTCCTGAGCCCTACAGAAATAGATGGGCCTGCTTTGGGCTGCTCCAACTCCGTCTCGGGCCGACAGAGATGGCCTTTCTGCAGAGACTGAGCTGGCAGGTGGGAGCTTTCTGGAAGAAAGCACCGCCTGTTGTCTCAGCCTGTGTGAAGGCCAGTGATGGTTAAGACCTTTTCTCAGAGCCGTGTCAGGTTCTGGTCTAAACCTTGTTTTCATGTGAACTGAATCAGCATATTATAATGTGGCCTGGCCTAATGGAGAAGAACGATGATTACCATCGATTTCAGTGATCCCCAGCCTTTTTGGCACCAGGAACTGATTTGAAGGAAGGCTGTTTTTCCACGGATGGCAGCGGGCTGTCGTTTCAGGGTGATTAAAGTGCATCACATTTATTATGCTCGTGTGAAAATCTAATGCCGCAGCTGATCTGATGGGAGGCAGAGCTTAGGCGGTGATGGGAGTGATGGAGAGTGGCTGTAAATACAGATGAAGCTTTGCTTTCTTCCCTGCTGTTGACCTACTGCTTCCCAGCAGGCCATAGACTGGTAACAGTCCACGATCAGGGGACTGAGGACCCCCTGGTCAGTTCCCATAGCTTCTGGCTCCTTTCTGTTTGCCCGGGAGGCAGACTGGGAATATGGGAAGATGACAGGCAGATGTGGGTTTGAATTAAATAGAGACAAATAATAACTCGTACTGAGCCTGTTTTCTCCTCTGGAGCAGAAGGCAGATTTCTCCTTTTTCTCATGTGTATTGTGTAGAAACACCTGGAACATGCAGCCCACCTGGGTAGTGGCAGACAGCGATGCTGGTGGTATTGTGGATGTTGATGGAGGCCTTGCTTTGTACCAGGTATTGTCCTCAGATGTAACGTGTTTTATCACTTGAGCGCCACTAAAACCGCACCTCCGCTTTGCACATCAAGGCTCTAAGGCACAGAAAATGAATACAGCACATTGGCACTGAGACTCGGATTTATTTCCAGGCCCTCGAAAGTTTGCTCCTGCCATTGTCCAGGTGTATAACTTCTTTTTTAAGTTTATTTTTGGCTGTCTTTATTGCAGCAAGTGCGCGTTTTAGTTGTGGCACGTGGGTTTGATTGTCCCGTGGCTTGTAGAATCTTAGTTCCTCAACCAGGGATCAAACCAGCGTCCCCTGCATTGGAAGGGGAATTCTGGACCACAAAGAAAGTCCCCAGATGTATAACATTTTGATTATTCAGAAGGTTTTTTTTTTTAAAGGTATTTATTTGGCTGCGTCTGGGCTTAGTTCCTGCGTGAGGGATCTATAGTTATGGCATGCGAACTCCTAGTTGAGGCGTGTGGGATCTAATTCCCCGACCAGGGATCAAACCTGGGCCCCCTAAATTGGGAGCTCAGAGTCTTAGCCACCGGACCCCCCAGGGAAGTCCTCGAAGACTTTTGATATTAGAAACTAGAGTGACTTCTCAATTCTCGGTCACCAGATAACACTTCCTTCGCTGCTACGTTCACCTCCTGGAGACCCCCCTGAGGGCCACAGACAGCCCACTGATGAGAAAACGGCCCTGTTGCCGAGCTGACGGGTGCAGTTGAAAGGGCTGTTCCTGTTCAATGGGAAGCATTCTCCTCCCCTCAGAGACCGGGGGGCGTGCCCCGGCCCCGCCATGGATGGCACACAGGCTGGGAACCATTGTCCTTGAACTTCTGATGAGTCTCCAGAGCCTTCTGGCTTCCCTGGGCATCTGTGCTTCATCCAGGATGTCTTGGGGCTTTGCCGCAGCTTGGAGTTGCGTCTTGACAGGGAGCAGCTGGTCTGGGGATGTGCCCGGGCCTGGACGGTTTCTTATCTCCTGTGAGGCTCGGATGACATGTGGTTCGTTCTGCTCCTGCTCAGCGTTGGGGGGACTTTGGCCAGGGCCTGGTGACAGCTCTAGGGTGCCTCCTCTGTGTGTGAGAGCCAGCGTCCTCTCTTTCTTCTAGTGCCTTCCCCAGGCTTTAGGGGAAGATGTTTGGCTGTCTTCATCCCTGGCCAGTCTGGGAAAACGCTGGCTGGGCTTGACTCTGGCAGCGCAAAGCCCTGCAGTGGTCTTGTAAGCTGTCCTAGTCGGTTCTCTTCTTCCAGACCCAAGTGTGTGTTTATGTCAAACTGTTGGATGGTCTGAGTCTCAACTCCGTATCCGTGTCTGTTCCCACACCATTAGGAAATTGGATTTTCTTGCCTTTGGCCAATTGAATGAAGGTTTGTGTGGCTGGAAAGAGTTGTCTGGCTAGGGTATGTTGTTCATACTTGGCCTTGTGCTGAACCTACAGCTTAGAGATGGAACCTTCCTGTCAGAGAGGCAGATCTGTGAATCACACTGGCTGGGCTGCAGGGGTGATTCATGAGCCTGCCATCCCCAACTGTGTCTTTACTACACCCCAGGTAGGGACATTTTGCTTCTGTAGTGAATGGGGAGCGACTGGGAGAGTGTTCTCTGCTTTTGATTATCTGAGTGACATACATGAAGTTATACAGTGGAATTCTTCTTGTTCCATAAACAGTACAATAATAGTAATATGATGACCTAAGTTTCTTTCTTTCTTTTTTGGCTATGCTGGGTCCTTGTCTCCGCTCAGGCTTTTCTCTGGTGGTGGTGAGCAGGGGCTGCTCTCGGCTTGCAGTGCACAGGCTTCTCGTGGTGGGTTCTCTAGTTACAGGGCATAAACTCTACCTGTACGGGCTTCCGGAGTTGTGGCGCCTGGGCTTAGCTGCTCCGAGGTGTGTGGGATCTTCCCGACCCAGGGATGTAACCCGCGTCTCCTGTGTCTCCTACATGGGCAGGCAGATTCTTTACCGCTGAGCCCCCTCAGAGGACATGTAAGTGAGGTTAAAAACAGCATAGATTTGTAACAGGGAAGACTTGGTTAGAAATGTTTGTTAACATTGGCACCAAGAGAAACAGATGGTTTGAAATAGATGGAACTGTTACCTCTGAGCCTGACTTAGACGTGGTATTTTTGTGTGGCTTTCTTTTAAAAAGAAAAAAAAGATTTATTTGGCCGTTCCGGATCTTAGTTGTGGCATGCAGGATCTCTAGTTGTGGTATATGGGATCCGATTCCCAGATCAGGGATATAACCCTGGCCCCCTGCATTAGGAGTGTGGATTCTTAGCCTCCAGACCTCCGGGGAAGTCCGTGTGTGGATTTGTTAAGCAGAGGGAAGATGGTGTCATCTGCCAATGACAGATGTTACTGCTATTGATAGGAAATTTCTTTTTTGTTTTTGGTTCCTCACATCACCCAAGGTAGCACACCTGTGGAATTCTGGAGAACATTTAGACATGCGTGGCGTTTACAGTGTGCTTTAACCTGGGGCATCACATCACATGCTAGGTCCGCAGGCCCTGGGCTGCTCTCTTGCAGACATATTAGAGTCAGGCCTGTCTGTTACGAGCGCAGGCAGGGGACGGTGCCCCCTGAGTGATGCTTACTGCAGTCTGTTTTGTCTCTGAGTCTTTGACAGCCCTTTCCCCCATCTCAGCTTGGGTTCAAATCCTAGAGCAGGAAAGAGAGTAAATACGCTATTGCTCTCCTCCAGCCCTCCCAAAGAAACTGGCATGTTGCTCATCAAAATAGCGTTTTCCTACCTGGGTAGAGAGAGCATCAGAGTCTTTCAGCACACATGGTTCCTGGCTGCAGCTTCCAACTTGATTTAACATTGGCACATTTTATGACGCCTGTAATCCCTACCCTAGAGGCTGGAGGTGGCGTCATCTTTTGGCTGTGTTGAGTGAGATGACAGAGTCACATGTTAGGATCGCATGTTAGGGTGATCAGGAAAGAGCTGCTGGTGGAAGAAGGGCTGGATCTGTGCCTTGAAAGGCAGAGAGGGTTGAGACGTATGGATAGTGGGGAGGAAGTTGTCCTGTGAACATTGGGACAAGAGCCGGAAGGAAGAACAACTGCTAAACTGGAGATGGTGAATAAGTGAGTTTGAGAGTTTGAGAGGGTTTCTGTGGGGCAGTGGTTCTTGGTTTCAGTGTATCAGTCACCTCTGGGCCCCATCCCCAGAGTTTCTGGTTTAGTAGGGTCTGTAGGAGGGCCCGTGAGTTCGCATTTCTAACATGTTTCCAGGTGATGGTGGTGCTGTGGGTCCTCCCCAGCATCTGGGGAGAACAGATGCTGCTGGAGGAGTCACCTTTGAGTGGTGGTGATGACTGGGCCGCATCGCTCCCAACTCTAGGGAGCACCATTCCCATGCTCTGTTCCGGGGTGGCCTTGGGCAGCAACCTTGTTGCAGTCTGGAGCGCCAGCCTAAGTGTAGGTTATGAGAAGCCAGGGGAGGATTATATCAGGATCTTGTTATTGGCATTGGCTTTTTGTTAATTTGGTGGCAGATGGGGAAGTGGCCAGAGATGTTTAGACAAGCTAAAGGGGAGTGCCATGTCATTTCAGCAGTGGACTTGGGAGGAAGATCTGGAAGGAAAGAAAGAGGAAGAACGCAAAGGTGACCCAACGTTTCCTTCAGCCTGGCGAATGGTGCTCACATTGGTATAAAGGGGAAATCAGAGCCTGGGCTGCTTTGGAGGGAACCTCTCAGCTATTTTAAAATGGAGTTGAAATTGCTCATCTTTTCTTCCAGGAAGATTGTAGTCTATTCAGTTTTCAAAATGAAAGATCTTTGTCATGTTCTGTGACTTCCAATTGTTTTTATCTTTATTGTCTAAGCATTCCATGAGCTAAACATGCAGTCACTTGTCTCCTGGAACAATTTCCTCTTACACCAAGGTTTGAATGGAAAATTGTTTAAAAATGTCTTTGCCATTCCAGTATAATTTTTTTTGATTTTTATACCCTTCTAGTCTTGCCTCTGGGCTTCTCTGGTGGCTCAACTGGTAAAGAACCCTCCTACCAGCGCAGGAGACGCCAGAGACATAGGTTTGATCCCTGGGTTGGGAAGATCCCCTCTAGGAGGGCAGGGCAACCTACTCCAGTATTCTTGCCTGAGAAATCCCATGGACAGCGGAGCTTGGCGGGCTATAGTCTGTGGGGTTGCAAAGAGTTGGATACAACTGTCACGCACGCATCCACATAGTCTTGTCTCAAATATAAGTAAAATTGTTGTTAAAAGTCACTTGTGTTATTAGCAATAGAGCCCTGATTACCTTGGGTTGCATTGTATCTGTTTTATTTTTCTGTAAGTTATCAATTTCTTGTGATCCTTGTGATCGTATGATCTTCTGTGATCCTTGTGAACACACAGACATGACGTTACTTTTGGATCCTTCCTTTTTTCAATCATGTTCCAAATTGGAGAATTTTTGGAACATAGTTCAGTTCAGTTGCTCAGTCATGTCCGACTCTTTGTGACCCCATGAACCGCAGCATACCAGGCCTCCCTGTCCATCACCAGCTCCTGGAGTTCACTCAAACACATGTCCATTGAGTCGGTGATGCCATCCAACCATCTCATCCTCTGTTGTCCCCTTCTCCTCCTGCCTTCAATCCCTCCCAGCATCAGGGTCTTTTCCGAGGAGTCAGTTCTTCACATCAGGTGGCCAAAGTATTAGGGCTTCAGCATCAGTCCTTCCAATGAATATTCAGGATTGATTTCCTTTAGGATAGATTGGTTGGATCTCCTTGCATTTCCAAAGGGATTCTCAAGAGTCTTCTCCAACACCACAGTTCAAAAGCATCGATTCTTCAGCACTCAGCTTTCTTTATGGTCCAGTTCTCATATCCATATTAGTAAGAGTTTAATTAAAGAAGAATCAGCTGTGAATTCGTAAGTCATGCCTTTGCGCTTGTCCATCCCAGTCTCTCCATGGCTGTGTGTGCATGGTGGCCATTGTGACCTGCATTCTCCGGCCCCTCCTCTACCCCGTGACCTGGCGACCCCTACAGTTTGCCTGGAGCCACATGACAGGGAGCGACAGTAGGAAGCCAGATGCTGACCTGGACAAGAAAGGGGTCTGGGGAAGCAGGGCTGGAAGTGAAGAGGGCCATGCTTGGGGCTCTGATGGGTCCAGGGAAAATCAGACTGAAGAGACTGTCACAGCAGGATTCCCCCCACCTTGTCCACAGAGAGGGATCCAAGAAGGGGAAGTCCCTCACTGATCATGCAGAGAGACAAGGCAACATTAGGGGTAGGTGACAGGCCAGCCTTGGCTTCCCTGCTGGTTCAGACAGGAAAGAATTCGACTGCAGTGCAGGAAACATGGGTTCAGTCCCTGGGTTGGTAAGATCCCCCGGAGGGGAGGGCATGGCAACCCACTCCATATTCTTGCCTGGAGAATCCCCATGGACAGAGGAGCCTGGCGGGCTATAGTCCATGGGGTCACAAAGAGTCGGACACGACTGAGGTGACTTAGCAAGCATGCATGACAGGCCAGCCCCAGCCCGGGGTGGCTCTGACGGGACAGCGGCCGCACGTGGAACAGCACAGATGACGGTAGAGTCAGGTGGTGACGGAGCTGAAGGCGCAGCTGGGTGAACAGATGCCCAGGTGGCATGCGTGAAGCGCTCCGAGCGGGCTGAGTCAGCGGCCTGGCTTCACCAGGGTGAGTCCTGTCCTCTCCACCTCCACCTTTGGGAGCTCCAGAGAAAAAGATAGAGGAAGGGCTCAAGTCTTTGTGTGGTTGTAGGAGCCATTGACCCTGCAGACTTAGGGCATGCCTGAGAGTGACCTGACTTAGGACCCAGAAGCTGCTGGGGCTTGGGTGTGGCGACCATTTAACCTGTTGACCAAACTGGGACACTGTTAATATTTTCCCTGGGACTGGACCTGGTAGGCTGGGCTCACCCTAGACGTCAGGGCTATTCAGGTCACACCGACACAGTCAGAGACATGTAGGAACTGCTTCTGTAGCTTAAGTACCTCCTTCCCAGGGCCCTGAACTATTTGCGTATGTTGGCTTTTTTCTGTCTTAAATAAGGATAGTAGTACTTTATTAGAACTATTTTGCTGTACTAAATATTTTACCAAAAATACTGTAATGGCTAGTTGGGTTTTGATTCCTAAATGTATCACAGTTTTATTAATTTTATCATGCTATTAATCCATTCCAGTTGTTTGCTACTCTGAATGATACCAAAATAAACAACTCTTTGTTTATGCCTGAATATTTCCTCAGAAGTCAAATTCTTAGAACAGCTGGGTCAGATTGTACAGTTCTTGATATGTGTTGCCACTTCTAGGCATTTATGTTAAACCTGAATTTTTCAATTGAAAAGTTGAGCCACCAGGACTTGGAAATACTATGAAATACATGATTTTTTTTTTTAAAAAAAGTCATTAAATAATTTTTACCACTTTGTAGTCCAGGGACACAAGACAGCTGCTAAGGGTAATTCAGTGAAGAAACAGCGTAAATAAAGAAAATATTTTTGGGAAATTCCCTGGTGGTTCAGTGGTTAGGACCCAGCACTTTCACTGCCAGTGCCCAGGTTCAATCTCTGGTTGGTGCTGACTTTGAAAAAAAAAAAAAAAAGGCACAATGTGAGAATTGTGTGTGAGTTGTTTTATTTGGGACAAACATGAGGACTATGGTCCAGGAAACAGCATTTAAGATCACTCTGAGAAATTGCTCAAAAAAGCTAAAGTCAGTGTAGATGTGATTTTGGTGGTGGGGAAGTACGTGTATTCAAGCGAGTAATTTTTTTTTGGCAGAAGGTTGCTGCTAGTCACGAGGAGCAGTTGTCACCAAGAAGGATTTTAGTGCTTTTCTTGATATGAGGAGATGCAAGAGTTGGACTCATAAACTTGTCTCTTGAAGATATCTAGCTCTGCAAAGACTTCTTCTGCCTGTTTTTCCCAGAGCAGAGTGCCTCATTTCTACACTATACTCTGAACTCCTTTCAGGGGCTGTTGAAACTCAGCAGCTGCAGGGACTTCCCTAGTGGTCCAGGGGTTAAGAATCTGCTTTCCAATGCAAGGGACGTGGGTTTGATCCCTGGTTGGGGAGCTAAGATTTCACACGCCACGGGGCAGTGAAGCTCCCACGCTGCAACTACACCACCACGAAGATGCCGAGCCGCCGCCTGCCACTTTCCGCCCTCTACCCCCACCCAGTCAGCAGTGGCCGCAGCACATGATTGAATCCTGACAGGGCTTGATGTGTGTGTATTCAGGCGCTCAGTCGTGTCCCTATGGAATGTAGCCTGCCAGGCCCCTCTGTCCATGGGATTTCCCAGGCAGGCGTACTGGAGTGGGTTGGCATTTGCTTCTCCAGGGGATCTTCCGACACAGCGATCAAAACCGCTTCTTCTGTGTCCCCTGCGTCGGCAGGAGGATTCTTGACTGCTGAGCTACCGGGGAAGCCCTATAGCAGTAGATGGCAAGTGCCAATTTGTAGTTAACATCGGGGAAATAAGATCCTGCAAAGCTAGTGGTATGGCTGAAGCAAAAGGGGAAAAATACATATCGTGGGGATGGGGCTGGATAAAGTAGGAGTTTGGGATTAACAGATACATGTTACTACATATAAAATAAATAAAGAACAAGGGTCTATTATATGGCACAGGGAACTATATTCAATTTCTTAGAATAACCTATAATGGAAAAGAATCTGAAAAAGTATATATATGGATATATCTATATATATATAAAGTGAAACTCTTTTACATACACTGAAGCTAACATAGCATTGTAAATCAGCTATGCTTCAAAAATGTTGCTTTGGGGGAAGACATTTCTGTGGACAAAAGTTAACATTTTTTTCCACATTGTGAAACAAAATACCTCCCACTCCCACTTTGATTGCTAATGCAACCTCTTTTCATGGAATGCAACTTCTGTTCCATGGCAAGCTCCATTGCCATGGAACAGAAGTCTTAGAGAGACTGGATTATACTGAATTTAACTGTGGTGTGTGTGTGGGGGGGGGGTGGGCAAAAACATATTTTCCGGTGAAAAATCCCTCCTTGCGTTATTGACAGTTGGCACACCACGGTTGAAAGATCAGGTACTGGTTGTGCTGAGCTCTGTGTAGTTTTCAGGAGGGACATGATGGTCTGTATCTGCTCAGTGGGTAATCAATCTGCCTGCAGTGCAGAAGACAAGGGATGGAGGTGTGATCCCTGGGTCAGGAAGATCCCGTTGGAGGAGGAAATGGCAACTGACTGCAGTCTTCTTGCCTGGGAAATCCCATGGACAGAGGAGCCTGGCAGGCTGTAGTCCAAAGGGTCACAAAGAGCTGGATAGACTGAACACGCACACACGTGACGACAGTTTCAGAACATCATGGGGATGCCAGTGACATTTCCTGTGTGGCACGTGGATCATACCAGCATGAAAGTAGCACATTTTCAGCAATGGGTTCTTGCGTTGTGAATCAGCCACACAGCTGACAACTCAGCTACTAGTTATAGAATAATGGTGGTCAGCAAAAAAAAAAAAACCAACTGAGTCAGCCTGACCTCAGCGAGCACTAAAGCTGGAAAGTTGGGTTTGAGAGAACCATGCATGCCGGTCATGGGGTTGGATGAAGGGAAGGAGCTTTGTGGAGGCTGCATGGTAGCTGGTTCAGTCACTGCTTCTGTCTTTGTGCAGCTCGCCAGCCTGTGTCTGGGGTGCACATTACCGACTATGTTACAGCTTGCTCAGAGGAGTCAGATCAGTTTGCAAACAGGAAAGAAGAAGGATCTGTAGAGTTCAAATGTGAAGACATCCTGGTTAGTTTGAAAGCATTCCTGAGTTGTTCCCAGCTCAACTAGTCTGTAAAGAGTCAAAAGGTCCAGGAAAGATGTCCTTCAGTTTTAAATACGAGAGACTGTAGTCCATTCCAGAATGATGAAGTGTGCAGGTGATTATGTGCTAACAGTCCGGAAAGTAAAATGTTACTGTGTGTATGACACTCAGATAATACCGCCTAAGTTAAAGGGGTCAAATAACTTTGAATTTTATTCAAATGACACCACCGTTATGGCAGAAAGTAAAGAGGAACTAAAGAACCTCTTGATGAAAGTGAAAGAGGAGAGTGGAAAAGCTGGCTGAAAACTCAGCATTCAAAAAACTAAGATCATGGTATCCGGTCCCATCACTTCATGGCAAATAGACAGAGAAGCAATGGAAACAGGGAGAGACTTTATTTTTGGGGGCTCCAAAATCACTGCAGATGGTGACTGCAGCCATGAAAGTAAAAGACGCTTGCTCCTTGAAAAAGCTATGACCAACCTAGACAGCATATTCTAAAGCAGAGACAATACTTTGTTAACGAAGGTCCGTCTAGTCCCAGTTATGGTTTTTCCAGTAGTCATGCATGGATGTAAGAGTTGGACTAGAAAGAAAGCCAAGTGCTGAAGAATTGATGCTTTTGACTTGTGTTGGAGAAGACTCTTGAGAGTCCCTTGGACTGCAGGGAGATCCAACCAGTCCATCCTAAAGGAAATCAGTCCTGAATATTCATTGGAAGGGCTGATGCTGAAGCTCTAATACTTTGGCCACCTGATGCAAAGAACTGACTCATTGGAAGAGACCCTGATGCTGGGAAAGATCAAACACAAGAGGAGAAGGGGGTGACAGAGGATGAGATAGTTATATAGCATCACTGACTCAATGGACATGAGTTTGGGTAAACTCTGGCAGATAGTGAAGGATAGGGAAGCCTGGCGTGCTGCAGTCTGTGGGGTCACAAAGAGTCAGACACAATATAACAACTAAACAGAACTATCGTTGATGGGCTTTCCAGGTGGCTCAGTGGCAAAGAATCTGCCTGCTAATGCAGGAGATGCAGGAGATTCGGGTTTGATCCCTGGGTTGGGAAGAACACCTGGAGAAGGAAATGGCAACCCACTCCTGTATTCTTGCCTGGGAAATTGCATAGAGAGAGGATCCTGGCAGAGTACGGTCCATAGTGTTGCAGAGAGTCAGACACGACTGAGTGGCTGAGCCTGCATGCACTATCATTGCTAACTGTGACTTTGGTCAATTACTGTGGGCTTTTAGCAGTCACTTCATATAAGGAAGATGGGACTCTGAAATTTTGTTACACTAGGCTTAAAAATATCTATAAAGGCTTGGCTCCTAGACGACTGTTAGCTGACACTCATTTACTTAATCCTTTAGGTATGCAAACCACTCCCTATTTTCATAATCTAATCATGGAATACGTTTCTTTTTTTCAAGGTCCCACGTTAGTAGTGAGAAACTGAACCTTTGAATTCCCTTTATAGGCTAAACTTATTTCTGATCTTCAGAAAATTGAGGTTGGTCTGTTCATGTTTATTGATAAAAATTTTATGGGGGCTGGGTTATTTAAAAATAATTTCTAAAATTTTCCGTGTGCGAGGTTGATTTTGTTTTTGATGGAAGATAAGGCAGAGGGAGACCCTAGGCAAAGGAGCTGTGACAGTTTCAAGTACCTGAGAGTCGGGTGTTAGTGAAGCTAGGGCTTCTCAAGGGGCACTAGTGGTAAAGATCCCACCTGCCAGTGCAGAGGCATGAGACACTGGTTTGATCTCTGGGTGGGGAAGGTCCCCTGCAGAAGGAAGTGGCAACCGACTCCAGCATCTTGCCTGGAGAAACCCGTGGACAGGGGAGCCTGGTGGGGCTGCAGTCCGTGGGCTTGCAAAGAGTCAGACACGACTGACGCAGCAGCGTAGCACAGCCTTAAGGTGACTGGAGAGCCTCGAAGCCTTTCCTAAACAGCTCATTTGCATTGATGTTTGTACGAAAAGCAGACCGAGTAGGGTGTTTCAATGTTTTATGAATCTGGCAATATCAACGTTAAACTTGTGTGACCCCCTGAATAATTATGCTGTGGGCATGGGCAATGTAGCACCCCACTGAGGGATCCAGAAAGTGAAACTCTCTCCCTACCTGTGACAGGAAGGGCATCTCAAAATATATAGGAAAGTTTTTTTTTCCCCTCTTTCCCATCAGTGCATTTTCCTTAACCTAGATGCTGTCCCATCTGCAGGAACAGAAAGGAGAAAACATTCTGTGAAAACGTTTTGGTTTGTGGGATGACAGGAAAAACATTGTAATATTTCAAAAGGCAGCTGAGGATAAAGTAGAAACTCTGCTGCAGGTCTGATGTACTGGGTGGCACAAGTTAGTTTTTGTGTTTGAATTCGTTTATAGCAATAATTACTGTCCCTTTCATTGTGACCTCGCTGGGTCTTCATTGTGTGCCCCGGCTCAGTAGCTGGGGCAGGTGGGCTCCAGTTGTGACTCATTGCGTGTGGGATCTCAGCTCCCCTACCAGGGACTGAACCTGCGTACCCTGCGATGGGAGGTGCATTGTTATCCCCTGGATCACCAGGGAAGTCCCAGTAACTACTGTCTCTTTACACATAAGACCTCTTGGAGCTATTTGGGGGTGCGGATGGCGGAAAGCTGGGATGATAATGCATTCAGTCCCCATTTCCTTCTCTGCCTGCTCTCTTTGCTCAACTCATTGTGTGTTCTTTGCTCTACTCATTGTGTGTTCTTTGCTCTCCTCACTCTAGTGATGGTTGTCCTCCCCAAGGTCATGCCTCTGATCTCCCTGGACTTGGCGTGAAACGGATACTTGTTACTTCTTATCTTCACTCCTTGGCAGCGTGTGCTGTGTTGAAAGTCACTTCTTTGTTCTTGAAGTACTCCCTGCCCTCTTTGGAAGGACCACTCAGTCCTTCTGCGGAAAAGTTTCTCTCTTGTTCACTAGTCTTATTGCCCCAACACATACTCCAGGTGGAAGCTAGGAGATTGGCCTATACCCATACAAGGTGCTGCCAGCCTTTATAAGACAGGAGGGAAACTGGGGGACGAGGTATGAATTCCTGGTAGAAGCAGCGTTGACTTTTTACCCCTTTTGTTTAAGTGGGCTTTGAGAGGCACTCGGCACTGTGGGGGCTCCGTATTTGAATGAATGAAGGTAGGGTTTAAACAAACAGATTGGACCCGGGAAGAGTAGTTTCAGTGCAGGAAACAGCATGAGCGAAACAGTCAGGTGAGGGAGACGATGGAGTCTGTGAAGGTGAAAATGAATCACTCTTGGCTGGAGGCGAGGCGCTGGGAGGGGACGGGGCAAGGGGAGGGCAAGGCCCCGGATGCGAGCCAGGGAGTTCCGGGTTGTGCTTGCAAGGCAGTGGGTGGAGTGGAAGGACTCTGAGCCGGAGTGGCTGGAGGCATTGGGCAGATTAATGCTGCAGCAGTGTGTTGGAGGGGGTTAGGATGAGGAAAACCGCATTTTGGTTTCTTACCTCTGGACCCTTCTCAGGCATGTTGCTTTGGAGGGGCAGTCCCCGCCACTGCCTTCCTGCTGCCCCACTCAGTCCTCTTGTCCGTTGGTCACTGCACCTGAGCCACCTGGTCCCCTGACCACTGACTTCCTGTCACCTTGTGCCGAGCATATCAAGTAATAATGGCCTTCACTCTGATCTGATAACAGGAACACTAATGCAGTAACCTTAGGAGCAGTCTTTGTGCCCGGTGGGAAATACAGCAGGGTGTCAGTGGAAGAGGGTCCGTGATGTGGGAAAGAGCGTGTGAAGGGCGTGGGCCGTGTGAGCTGGGTGCCTTGGATGGGAGTAGGGATAAGGGGCAGAGGGTGAGATCAGGCCTCAGTGTTGGTCTTAACACCTTAATTGGTAAATAAATGGGATTCCCAGGTGGCTCAGGGATGAGGACTCCACCTGCCAATGTAAGAGACACAGGTTCGATCCCTGGGTTGGGAAAACTCCCTGGAGAAAGAAATGGCAACCTACTCCCATATTCTTGCCTGAAGAATCCTATGGACAGAGGAGCCTGGCGGGCTCCAGTCTGTGTGGTTGCAAAGAGTTGGACATGACTGAACACAGATGCACAGACAGGGAACTGGCCTTCCTCTCTTCCTCTGCAGGACTCCTTTCCCCAGAAACCAAACACACCTTCCCCCAAACGTCATGTTGACATCATAGTAGCTTGGTTTTCCTTTCCTTTAAAAGAGTAAGTACTTCTGAGGGTAAGTGGAAGTGTGAAGAAAACATGTAAGGCCTTCATTTTGTCCAAACCTTGGGGTACATGGGGGCCATGATGAAAGGTGGAGTGGCCTGTGCCTTGGGCTGGGAAGCACAGGTTTTCCCCTCTTCTTCACCTCCACCAGCCTCTCTCTCCCTGTGTGCCTGGGAGTGTTCTGTGCGCATGACTTGAGCAGTGAGTGGCCAGCAGCCTGCCTGCCTTATCTCAGTAAGTGTAATCTGTGTTAGGTTTCTTTCTGCTGGGTAAATATGAGAAAAAACAAAATAGTGTCATTCTGACATATTGGCAAACTGTGATTATAAGTGTTTTGGTGGATTCCTGTGACACCAGGAATGTGAGATACTTAATCTTATGCTCAAGAGAATATTCATGTGTCATTGATATTTATTTCATGCATCATTGGTATTTATAAGCTATGAAACAACATCTGGAAAATCCCTCAAATGGAATAAAGCTGAAGTAGGTTAGAATTTCAGTTAATGTTGTGATCATCAATATGATGCCAATGTCATAAATTGATTTGATTCTTGGAGCAGCAGGTTTGCTCAGCTACTTGAAATTTTCTCTGACCTGCTGATCTGAGTGCAAAGGGGTGGCTATGCTGGTGAGAGCAGATTTCCCTCTTAGCAGCCCCAGCTGTCTCTGAGGTTGAGCCCTGGAAAAAAGAGGCTCCTGGGATAAACATTACCTGTGTTCTATTTGTGGAAGTCAGTTTAACAGTAATCTTAATTCAGCTTGGTAAGTCTAAGCAGTGTTTTGTTCAGGTATATATGTTTGTGTGTGGATTGAATGCCACTCAGTTGCCACATTTTAAGCAAGAGAGTCAGAACTTCCTATTAGCGTAACATCCTAACTCTGAACCTGAAGAGACTCTGGTCCTTTGGACCACTCTGGTGCTTTAGATGAGTGTGTTCGGTACAAAGAGATGAACTGAGTTGCCAAGTGTCCTGCAGGTAGGTGGTGTCAGGTCGCAGACCTCACATATTTTCACCTCCTAGTCAGGGCTTTCTCCAATAAACTACTGTTTTCCTTTGTAAAACGGTGATGGGAATTGTTTAAAGTCCGAGCATTCCTGTTGGTTCAGGGAGACGGGACCCACATGAAATGTGGGCATCTTACCAGCTTCCCTTGGTAGGGATTTATGAGCTCTTGGATTTGATGCTTTTCTATTAGCAGTTCAGAAGGTGTGTTCTTCATGAGCAGAGAGGGGTTTTTTTTTTTGGTGGTGTTTGTTTGATTTTAATCCTACTGTCTTAGCGAGGGTTGCTGTAACAAAATGCCATAGGCTGATTGGCTTAAACAACAGACATTTATTTCTCAGTTCTGGAGGCTGGGAAGTCCAAAATTGTGATGCCAGCAGATTTATTCATGGTGAAAACTCTCTTCCTGAGCACTTAAGCTCTGGTGTCTTCCCCTTATAAGGGCACTAATCCCATTAAGGGCCCCACCCTCATGACCTCTTCTCAACCTAATGACCTCCTGAAGGCCCTTTCTCCAAATACCTTCACTTGGGAGATTAGGGCTTCACCATATGGATTTAGGGTAAACAGAAACATTGGGTCCTTAACACACAGTGATACTGTTTTTAAAATAAGCTATCTGGTAGAAGATATGTGTTCTAGAGGAGATGCAGTGTATCAGTAATTATTATTCAGACTCGTAATTATTCAGACTCGTAAGTATTCAGCAATTAGATACACTGTATTTGAAAATCTTCAGAGATGACTTGATTAATACTTTGACCTTTTTTTCTACCTGCTGGTCTAGTTATTGAGCAAATATTTATTTGAGCACATTTTATGATTCAGGCCCTGGGCTGGTTTCTAGGCTGAAGGGATAAGAAAGCTCTAGATAGGGGAGCCCACATTTGGTAGCTGGTATTAAAGGTGTTTACAAAGAGTTATTTTCATCCAGTCTTCTTTCAAGTAAATTTTATTAAATTGTAATCGTGTCCTGTTTTTTCTTTTCTGTGTAAAATTGTGAACATACATATTAATAATATATGAAAGTGAAAATGTTAGTCGCTCAGTCGTGTCTGACTCTGTGACCCCCTGGACTGTAGCCCACCAGGCTCCTCTGTCCATGGAATTTTCCAGGTGAGAATACGGGAATGGTAGCCATCTCCTTCTCCCGGGGGATCATCCCTACCCGGGAATCGAATCCGGGTCTCCTGCATTGCAGGAAGATTGTTGACTGTCTGAGCCACCAGGGAAGCCCATTATAATATATTGATAATATAATGAATACCTAAGTACTCACACTTGGCTTTGCCAGATCTTAATATTTATGGGAAACATGTCAAAATATTTTTTAATATGAGAAATGAATATCACTTGGAACTCAAGACCCCTGTGTGCCCCTCCGTGCCCTGTGTGTCTCTGTCCTCTTTTAGAAGCAACCACTCTGCTGCATTTGGGGTATATCATTGCTGTGCCTGAATGTATGCTTTTATTATGCATATATGAGTTTAGGAGCAATATCAAATGCCATTTTAAACACTTTATGAAAAAGATAGCAAACTTGTAGAAATGTTTCTGTGCTTTGAGAGAAAAATAACCATAAAATTATTTTTGAGTTTTATTTGTATGAAACATAGCTCTGGTTCTTTTCAGTTCTCCTTTGTATGATTAGTCTGAGTTATAGGAGTCTGTTCTCCTGTTGTCAGATATGTCTGGACGTTTCCGGATTTTCCGTATTTTAAACATCGTTGCTGTGGACATTCTTGTTGACGTGCACTGCTGTTTGTGTGTATATATTCCTGGGGACACATGTGAGTGTGGAGTTGCTGAGTGAAGCTTGTCTCCAGCTTCGCCAGAGAACATCACCTTGCCGTCCACAGGAGCCGGGTTACCGTTCCCCTCAGTGCATCTGTGATCCTGTTGAACCGCATCTTCTCCAGTATTTGACATCCTCAGATTTGGAACTTTTGCTCATCTGTGGGGTGTAAAGTGATAACTGTACTGTTTCTAGCTTTCAGACTGCCTTTCCCTGATGGCTATGAGGCTGACTATCCCCCGTGACACATCTGTTGACATTTCAGGCTGCTGCTTCTCTTAATTGTTCATAAGGCACTCCCTTTTCTTTACTGGTGATGGGACGTGGGTGCAGAGAAGCAGATCGACCACAATCTTTATCATGACACATGACGATCGTGGGGCTTTCTGTGACTTTGTTGTTTATTCATATTTTTAATAATGGATACCTGTGAACGCATCAGTGTCTGAAACATTACCTACAATTTCCGTCTGCCTCATTTCTTCCTGCTCCATTCCTCTGCCTCTCCTTTCCCACCAGTTTTTTTTTTTTTTTAATATATTATCCTGAGCTCTCTTATCTAATTCTGGGAATGCTCTTTGCTCTGGGCCTTGCTTTTCTTATTCCTTGTTATTAGGATAGTTTATCCTGGCTGTTGCCTTGACTTTGGTCCATTCATTTTCACTGTCCTATAACATTCCCCAGTGTGACTGTTTTTCTGTCATCTCACCTTTGAGTAGCATTTGGGTTATTTCCAGTTTTGTTGTTATGAACCATTCTTTTATGATTTTTCATTTATATGAGTCTTGCCGGCTGTGACCAGGAAGGACTCTTGAATACTGTCTAGGACAGGAAATGCTGGATTAGATGTTCTAATTCTAACTTGGTTAGCAAATTCCAATTCCCCCCCCCTCTAAGTTGTACCATTCTTGTTCCCACAAGCAGTGAATAAGGTTGTTCTAGAGCTTCTTCTCAACTTGCAGTTCTTTTGGTGTGTGTAATTCTCTTGAACAGACATCTGTTGGTTTGGTAGAATTGGTAGTAAGATTTGATTTCCTTGTAACACACCAGCTGCTGTGAAGCAGGCAGAGGAGGAACCCATGGCCCTTCTTGGCTCACTGTTGGGGTCTCCCATTATTTGTGAAAAGAATCTGAGGTTGGGTGGCCAAGTGGACTTTGGTCATTTGCAACATTTCTCTTCCTGTCTCATAGGTCTGTTATTTAAAGTCGAAGCAAGTTGAATCCCTGCAGTTATTTATTTACGGTTGTGCCGTGCGGGGGCTTTCTCTCCTTGTGGTGCCTGGGCTTGTGGTGGCTTCACTTGTTGCGGGGCACAGGCTCAGTAGCTGTGGTGCACGGGCTTCCTGGACCCAAGATATGTGGGATCTTCCCAGACCAGGGATCGAACCCGTGTCCCCTGCATTGGCAGGCGGACGCTTAACCGCTGGACCACCACAGAAGTCCGAATCCCTGCTGTTTTGTAGTATCTGCTCTGTTTTGTTCATGGTGGATTTTTTTTCCTTGTGTGTGTTTTAGTTTTGGATTGTGAGGTCCTTTTTGGTTGAGTTTTCTCTGTGAGAGTCCTAGGAGAGCTAGGACTAAGGTGTATTACAAATATAGAGGAGGGATTTGATTGACAAAATACTTTGCAGTGTTGGGCAAGCTATAATAAACATCCTCTAATGCATAGCTGGGATTGTTTGAAAAGTATGGGGAATCCCTTGAGTCTGACAATGGCAGTATATTAGGTGTATACTGAACTTTCTGCAGAGTCAGAAGCAAGATGCTGGACAGCTTCACCAACACAAGAAGTGAGCAGGACGCTCTGGGCCAGGAGTGGGAGCTGTGGTCTTCCTCCCGCTCTGGTTTGTCAGGACTGTCCTGTGGCTGCAGCCTCGGGGAAGGAATGGAGCGAAAACTCCTCCCTGCCAGCGCAGAAGTTCAAAGTTTATCCATCTCAGCCTGGACCCTGGGTAGGAGCTCCATGTGCTCTGGTCTGTACCTAAAATTAGAAAGCATAGGTGGTTCCCTCACCTCTTAGAGTGCACAGGTATGCTACCCAGGTTTTCTAGGAGTCACCAGTTCAGAGAATTAGCATAAAATCCAAGGAATCACCAACTCAGGGATTTAGTCTAAAATCCCTCTGCAGAGGTACCCTCCCAGAAACAAATTATGCCTGTTTACACATCTTCTTCCTGAGCAGTAAGCTTCTTAGAATGTGGACACAGGATCCTGTGTACCCGTGTACATCAGTGTGTTTGTGGAATGAATGAATGAGTGAACAAGTAGAAACATGGACATTATTAAACCTACTGAAGATTTACCTAGTAGGTAGGCTTTCAATGTGTTAAAAAATAAAGCTTAGCTACCGTGTGACCCTACAGTCCCACTCCTGGACGTGTATCTGGAGAAAAACATCCGAAAAGATGCATGCACCCCATTGTTATTGCAGCACTGTTTACAATGGCCAAGACAGGGAAGCAACCTAAAAGTCCATCGAAAGAGGAATGGAAAGAAGATGTGGTACGTATATACAATGGAATATTACTCAGCCATTAAAAACACTGAAATAATGACATACGCAACTACATGGATGGACTTTGAGATTGTCATACTGAGTGAAGTAAGTCAGACAGAGGGGAAATATTGTATGACAAGTGGAATCTAAAAAGAAATGATACAAACTGACTTACTTGCAAAACGGAAACAGATTCACAAAGAGATTCACAGACTTAGAGAAGGGATTTATGGTTGCTGGGGGGAAGGGATGGTTAGGGAGTTTGGGATGGACATGTGCACACTGCTATATTTAAAATGGGTAACCAACAAGGACCTACTGTATGGCATATGGAGCTGTGCTCAGTGTTACGTGGCAGCCTGGACAGGAGGGGAGTATGGTGGAGAATGGATACATGTATATGTATGACTGAGTCCCTTCATTGTTCACCGGAAACTGTCTCAACATTGTTAATCAGCTATACTCCAATAGAAAATAAATCTTTTTAAAAAATAAAACTTAGAAGGGTTGGTATTTTGCAGTTTTTTTTAAACAATTTTAAAATAATTCTTCCATTCTTAGAATTGTCTTCAGATCCCAGAATCAGCAGACATTTGTTGAGCATCTATGCTGTTCTGTGCGTTGTGAAGGATACAGAGATGACCGTGTGCTCTGCCCTTAGGGAGTTATAAGTGTAGGGAGTGACAAGCTTGAACGTAAATTGTTATGTGCAAAGTGCAGAATAAGTGTATAGTAAATTTTTACTGTAGTTTTGGGATGGCAGAGGTTGGCAGTGTTTCATTTCACCTTAGGGATTTGTTCATTCAGTGAACATTTACCGGAGCTTCTCATGTGGTCAGCACTGGGAAGATTACAGGAGTACCTAAGATTTAATGTACTCTCACCCATGTATTAGGTCACAAGCACTTTATATACAGTTAATGTTTACAACATAGTTAAATTCTCACAACATCCTCTTGAAGAGGAGCCTATAATTATCCTCATTTTAAAAACTTTTAATTGAAGTTTAGGACATATGGAGATAAATACACTGTTTTTTTGGCTGCATGGTATAGCATGCAAGATCTTTGTTTCTGCACCAGGAATTGAACCTGCATCCCCTGTTGCAGTGAAAGCCAGGAGTCTTAACCACTGGACCACTGGGGAAGTCCTGAGAGAAGTATACTTTCATATGTATACACCTGGGTGGGTGTTCGTGAATTGTATACATCTGTGTAACCAGCACCTACAGTGAGAACAAACCACACACAGACACTTCAGAAGCCCCTCTGTGCCTGCTTGCCTTCCAGCAGCAATTTTTTCCTCTTGTGTTTTCTAGAAATGAAATCATGTAGTATGTATTCTTTTGTTGTGCTGTTCTATTATATGTAATTTTAGATTATTTATTCCCATTTTTGCCGCGTATTCCATTAGCCCTATATTCAGATGAGGAGACAAGGCTGAGAGGTCAGAGCACCCCAAGATCGTGCAAGTAGTAACCAGTGTATTACAGTATCCTTAAGTGTTTTTTGAGACATGAATTTTCATTTTCTCACTGTTGCACTTCTGTAAGTTTGCCATGGCAAATTTAGCCCCAGTGAACCGATGCTCCTGATGACTGTGTGGGTTCTTTCCAGCATGTCATCTTTATGTGTCACGCGTGGTCGATCGTGTCCAACTCTTTGCGACCCCATGGACTGTAGCCCGCCAGTCCCCTCTGTCCATGGGATTTTCCAGGCAAGAATACTGGAGTGGGTTGCCATTTCCTTCTCCAGGGGATCTTCCTGACCCGGGGATCGAACCCGTGTTTCATGCACTGCAGGTGGGTTCTTTACCACTGAGCCATTCATTGGGGAAACCATCATCAGTGATACTTAACCATGAAAGGAAGTATGCGTTTCAATATTTTACGTGTCCAGCCACTTTCAGGTCCACGTAAGTGCAGAGCTAACAAAGCACTGATTTCCCCCATGGCCTTCTTTGTGAGGTAGCAGCTGCCAGTCGGGTCGCGTTTGCCGTTTTTGTGGCCTGCTTGCCTTTCGAAAGTGCCTTTTAAGAGGATGTGGTGTCCTTGCTTCTTTCCTTTTATCCTAGCTATGTTGTTTTCTTCCTACTCCCGTCATTTTCCCTTTAAAATTTATTAGATCATCTCAGTTCTGCTGCAGCCTCAAAGTACATTCCTTTGCCTGAGGGCCGGCTCTCCCTTTGGCCTGCTCACGAGACCTTCAGGGGGCTTTCCAGAGGCTATGGGTCTTCAGAAGACATAGAATTTTCTTTCTTTTCTTTTTTATTGAAGTATAGTATTCATATATATACAGGTATACATACATATATAATATGTATACCGTATTTTGTAGTTTTTCCACTTTATTACAAGATATTGAGTATAATTCCTTTTCCATACAGTTGGACCATGTTTATCTGTTTCATATGTATTAGTTTGTATCTTGTTTAGCTGTTTTATACATAGTAGTTTGTATCTGCTAATCCTTAACTCCTAATTTATCTCCGCTAACCCTTCTCCCTTTGGTAACTATAAGTTTGTTTTCTGTCTCTGAGTCTGTCTGTTTTGTCCATAATTTCATTTGTATCATGTTTTAAAATTCCATCTGTAATGTNTGTGAGGTAGCAGCTGCCAGTCGGGTTGCGTTTGCCGTTTTTGTGGCCTGCTTGCCTTTCGAAAGTGCCTTTTAAGAGGATGTAGTGTCCTTGCTTTTTTCCTTTTATCCTAGTTATGTTGTTTTCTTCCTACTCCCGTCATTTTCCCTTTAAAACTTACTAGATCATCTCAGTTCTGCTGCAGCCCCAAAGTACATTCCTTTGCCTGAGGGCCGGCTCTCCCTTTGGCCTGCTCATGAGACCTTCAGGGGGCTTTCCAGAGGCTATGGGTCTTCAGAAGACATAGAATTTTCTTTCTTTTCTTTTTTATTGAAGTATAGTATTCATATATATACAGGTATACAAACATATATAATATGTATACCGTATTTTGTAGTTTTTCCACTTTATTACAAGATATTGAGTATAATTCCTTTTCCATACAGTTGGACCATGTTTATCTGTTTCATATGTATTAGTTTGTATCTTGTTTAGCTGTTTTATACATAGTAGTTTGTATCTGCTAATCCTTAACTCCTAATTTATCTCCGCTAACCCTTCTCCCTTTGGTAACTATAAGTTTGTTTTCTGTCTCTGAGTCTGTCTGTTTTGTCCATAATTTCATTTGTATCATGTTTTAAAATTCCATCTGTAATGTCATATAACTTATTCTCTGACTTCACTTAATAATCTCTGGGTTCCTCAGTGTTGCTGCCAATGGCATTGTTTCATTCTTCTTTGTGGCTGACTAATATTCCATTGCATTATATATTCATTCATTTGTTGATGGATGTGTAGGTGGCTTCCCTGTCCTGGCTGTTGTAAATAGTGCTGCAGTGAACACTGGGGTCAGTATCTTTTCAAATTAAGAGTTTTGTCAGGGGTACATGCCCAGGAGTGGGGCTGCCGGATCGTGTGGTAACTCTTATTTTTAGTGTTTTAGGACACCTCCATACTATTTTCCTTCCTTAGTGGCTGTACCGATTTGCATTTCTACCAGCAGTGTAAGAGGGTCCCCCCTTTTTCACCCTTCTCCAGCATTTATTGTGTGTAGATATTTGATGATGGCCATTCTTCCTGGAGTGAGGTAATACTTCCTTGTAGTTCTGATTTTCGCTTCTCTTCTAATTAGCGGTGTTGTTCCCTTTCGTGTGCTTATTAGAGACATTTCTCTGTGAAGCACTGTTTACTACTACGATTGACAGAGGGAACTTCCGGAGTGTGAGCTCCTGGAAGGTGGGAGCTGTGTGGTAGTCACCATGGCACCTTGCATGTAGTTGATGCTCAATAAATGACTCGTGGAGGACCTGCTGGAACCTCAGGCTTGTATTCTTTGGATTGAATGTTATAATGCCATCCTTTATGTTTTGTGGGAACATGATTAATTTTCTCAGACTTTTCAGTCACAGATAGACTATCCAGAGCTGTTTATTTAAATATTTTTTCTCTATTCTGATAGTAGAGGAGGAGTGATTTAAGAAAGCAAATATACAGTGGTTTTGCTACAATATGGAGTTTCCTATATTTTCTCCATTTTTTGAATGTTTATTGAAGCCCTATCGACTGACTGGCATTCAGTAGACGCACAAAGGTACAAATATATTATTCCATGCCTTTGGGGAACCTACTAGGAGAGACTGACACATATATTAACATAATACAGTGTGGTAAAATCAATCAGTATAGCTGTGAGTGGATTTTGATTTCTGAACATGGTGGAAGGGGAGACCTCAGCCTAGTGAGTGGCGAGGCTGTCTCAAGGGTCCTCTTGGAAGGACCTGCCAGAACAGATTCTTAGGGAGTCTATTTCTACTTAACCTTCCACCCAAACCCTAGTCCACCTCTTTCCCCCTCTATTTCAAGAGTGAAGATACTGCCCACTTTTTACCCTTCTTAATGTAAAAACCTCATTCTTATCTTTTGCTTCACATCATCTCTTCTTCTTTCACAGGGTTATGCTGATTCTTGCTTTGAAATGAGTTTAGAATGTGGTTTCTGCCTTCTTGTCCTTTCTGTCCTACCATGGATGCTCTGGGTTTGGAAGAGGAGAGAGAGAAATCAGTTGTCATTGTGTTTTAAGCATCTGACCTGGAGCCTTGCACATCGTGCATCCAAACTTCCGTTGGATCAGAATGAACTGAGTGATCTCTAACTGATCTTCCTTCCTCTTGTCTCTTTTCCTTCCCTTTGTTTCTATATAGGGTCCTCAAAATTAATATATCCCCCCTCCCCAGTATTATTCCTCTGCTTAAAATTCTTCTGTGACTCCTTCTCACCTTCAAGATGGAAATCCAGTTTCTTGGCCCAGGTCCTTACCACTGACCCAGGCTGCACGAGGTGTGCCTCATCCTTCCACTGCCCCATCATACTGCATATCAGAGCACACCTCGAGATCTTAGTCATTTCCTGGCCCCATCTCATTTTCTTTCTGATGTGTCATTTCTGTGTCAGGTATTAAGATCCAGCTCAGCTGTCACCACCCCTGCAAAACCTTCCCTACCTTTCCCAGGAAGAATTAGTCAAACCCTCTGCTGGGTTTCCTGATGACTGTCCAGGCAGTACTCCTGCAGGGTTTCTGCTACCCTCTGTTTCCCTCTGCATTGCTCCCATTACACCGAGGACCAGGAATTGTGCCTAATTCTTCTGTCCCTCGGTCAGGCTCTTGTTACATGTCAGACAAATAGATCCTCCCTGTAAACACACTTGCCACTTCCCACCTCTTTAGTTTTGCTTGGGTGATTTTTTAATGAGGGACACACCCTTTCATCAGCTCTGTTTAAATGTAGTGCATTGTTTAAGGGCCGTCTTCTCATCCCTTGGCTGTGAAATTTTTCTGTCATTATGGAAGCCCAGAATATTGGCAACTACCTCTGAACTGTCTGTGTTTGTTAGCCATTGGCTGTGGCATTTGTAGAACATCTTCAATTATTATCGACAGTTCTGTTGTGTATGGGTTCTCTCCCTCAGTTCAGTTCAGTTCAGTTGCTCAGTCGTGTCTGACTCTTTGCGACCCCATGAATCGCAGCACGCCAGGCCTCCCTGTCCATCACCATCTCCCGGAGTTCACTCAGACTCACGTCCATCATGTCCGTGATGCCATCCAGCCATCTCATCCTGGGCCGTCCCCTTCTCCTCCTGCCCCCAGTCCCTCCCAGCATCAGAGTCTTTTCCAATGAATCAACTCTTCTCATGAGGTGGCCAAACTACTGGAGTTTCAGCTTCAGCATCGTTCCTTCCAAAGAAATCCCAGGATTGATCTCCTTCAGAATGGACTGGTTGGATCTCCTTTCAGACCATGGGACTCTCAAGAGTCTTCTCCAACACCACAGTTCAAACGCATCAGTTCTTTGGCGCTCAGCCTTCTTCACAGTCCA
>SJYQ01040797.1:0-34010 GCA_006410935.1 Redunca redunca
TTCCTTTTTTCTTCATCCTTTTTTTTTTTTTACAAATATTTTTTACACTCTTCTTATGAATGAGGTATTGTTTTAGATGTAGGAGATACATCAGAGATCAAAACAGTTAAAATAGCATTCTCTGCCCTCTTGGACTTTATGTTTTGGTGAAAACTGAATCTGAAATTGAGACACAGGAGTTCAGGTAGATGAGGCTAAAAGAAGAGCATGTCTCTGTGGCCAAGAGCCACCTGGTGGCCTGCGGGCCCACGTGACATGATGACGGTATGAGTTTAGAAGTAGCCCCCCTGCCTTGCCCAGGACTGGTCAGAGCCAGGCCAGGCGGGCCAGCTGAGGGTCTTCATGTGTGGTGCTGAAAAGACTCGAGAAACAGCATCTGACAATTGGTCCAGGTGTGAGTGAAGATGCAGGAGATGGGTGTCGAGGTGGGGGTTGGAGTGATATTATGGGGCGGGGAAGAAAGTGATGTTTAATGTTTTGATGGGGTTTCTGCTCATGCAAAGAAACCAGCTAAATCTGTCTGCCATTTGCATGCTTCCTTCTTCCTTCTTCAAGCATCTGGGTGGGGTTCTAACCTAGGGAGCAGCTGAACTGTTATGATTACTAGGCTCTGCCTGTGATTCTCCATCAGGAGATCTGGTGAGAAGCATGCACCTCACCCTTCACATTTAAAAAAAATTAATAGACTTAAAATATATATATTTTAATTGGAGGCTAATTGCTTTACAGTATTGTAGTGGTTTTTGCCATACATTGATATGAATCAGCCATGGGTGTACATGTGTTCCCCATCCTGAACTTCCCTCCCACCTCCCTCCCCATCCCATCCCTCAGGGTTATCCCAGTGCCTCAGCCCTGAGCACCCTGTCTCATGCATCAAACCTGGACTGGCGATCTGTTTCACATATGATAATATACATGTTTCAATGCTATTCTCTCAAATCATCCCATCCTTGCCTTCTCCCACAGAGTCCAAAAGTCTGTTCTTTACATCTGTGTCTCTTTTGCTGTCTCACATATAGGGTCATTGTTACCATCTTTCTAAATTCCATATATATGCATTAATATACAGTACTGGTGTTTTTCTTTCTGACTTACTTTGCTCTGTATAATAGGCTCCAGTTTCATCCACCTCATTAGAACTGATTCAAACGCATTCTTTTTAATAGCTAAGTAATACTCCATTGTGTATATGTACCACAGCATTCTTATCCATTTGTCTGCCAATGGACATCTAGGTTGCTTCCATGTCCTGGCTATTGTAAACAGTGCTGCGGTGAACATTGGAGTACACGTGTCTCTTTCAATTCTGGTTTCCTCGGTGTGTATGCCCAGCAGTGGGATTGCTGGGTCGTATGGCAGTTCTATTTCCAGTTTTTTAAGGAAATAGACTTTTTTTTAAAATAGAAAGTTTAGGTTTATAGAGAAGTTTCCATGTACTTCCTCAGCCATCGCCATATCCCCTATTAGCATCTTGAGTTAGTGTGATAAGTTGTTACAACGGATAAATGCATACTGATATATTTATCATTAACTAAAGTCAGTGTATTGGGGGCTTCCCTGGTGGCTCAGATAGTAAAGAGTCTGCCTGCAATGTGGGAGACCTGGGTTCGATCCCTGGGTTGGGGAGATCCCCTGGAGAAGGGAATGGCAACCCACTTCAGTATTCTTGCCTGGAGAATTCCATGGACAGAGGAGTCTGGCAGGCTATAGTCCATGGGGTCAAAAAGAATTGGACATGACTGAGCAACTACTGCTACTTCAATGGATTACATCAGGGTTCACTCTTTGTATTATACATTCTATGGGTTCTGATGAATGTGTAATGACATGTATCCAACATGGTAGTGTCATACAGAATAATTTCCCTGCCCTAAAAATCCCCTGTGCTCCACCTATTCATCCTTCCCTCCCCAAACCTCTGGCAATCAATGATCTGGCTCTGTAGTTTTTGCTTTTTCCATAATGTCTTATCGTTGGGACCATCCAGATATGTGGCTTTTCAGATTGTCTTCTTTCACTTAGCAATACACATTGAAAATTCTTCCAATGTTTTTCCATGCTTAATAGCTCATTTCTTTTTAGCATTGAATACTCTTCCATTGTCTGGATGTCTCACAGTTTGCGTTTCCATTAATCTGTTAAAGGACATGTTGGTTGCTTCTGTGTGTGTGTGTGTGTCTGTGTGTAGGTCACTCAGCTGTGTCCAGCTCTTTTCGATCCCATGGACTGTGGTTCACCAGGCTCCTCTGTCCAGGGGATTTCCCAGGCAAGAATACTGGAGTGGGTTGCTATTTCCTTCTCCAGGGGATCTTCCCAACCCAGGGATCGAACCCAGGTTTCCTGCTATGCAGGCAGATTCTTTACTGTCTGAGACGCCAGGGAAGCCTGGTTGCTTCTAAGTTCATGCATTTATGAATAAAGCTGCTAAGAATATTTGTGTGTAGCGTATTTGTATGAACGTAAGTTTTCAACTTACATGGGTAAATACTAAGGAGAGTTATTGCAGGATCATATGGTCAGGTTATGTTTCACCGTTATGTTTTTCTTTCAAGAAATCCTTCCCTTTATATAAAATGTCAAATGCCCAAAAAAAGCAGCATCACATTTTTATCTTAAAATATTATGTTGCATGCAATCTCTTCCTTGATATGAGTGTGTCAGTATTTGATATCACAACATAAAGCTAGAAATAAAATGTCCCCCTTCATCATTTTATGAACCAGTAAATCTTTAATTTTAGGCATTACTAAGCATTTGTATTTAATTTCTGCTGCACCATGCATCATTCAGGATCTTAGTTCCCTGACTAGGGATCGAACCTATGCCCTTTGGAAGCGTGGAGTATTAACCACTGGGCTGCCAGGGAAGTCCCCAGAGAACCCATCTTTACATTGTCTCTAAGGTAGAAGGATGGGCCGTGGAGCCAATCAGTGCAATTTGTCTTGGTGACAGAACTAAAAGAGCCCACCTGCTGGGCAGGACACCATGTGGAAAACGCAATTAGGCCATAAGCAAGGACTCCCAAAGTCATTATTTTTCAATGACTTGGATGCTAAATATGAAAGAATATCTCATTATATTATCTAGTAGCACATTTATATGATTCACTCTATTTACTTGGCAAAAATGCAGTATTTTCTGCATGTTCATTTACACTGAATTGAATCAGGTGCACACTGAGTGAGTATCTGCTGTTTATTCCTGGATGACATTCATAGCTAAATAAAAATGAAAGGCTGTATTTTAGGATCATGAACCAAAAGAAGTGTAGAAGAGAAAACAAATAGTCGAAAAATAAACATAAATGAGAAATGATTAAAATAAGTGGAAATCATAAAATGCCTAAGATTTGGTCAGATAAAAAGCAAAATGAGCAGAAATTTCCTCCCTAAAATGCACTGAATTTAAAAATGCAGAAGTCAGATTAATTTTAGATTTTTGAAAACAAACTGAGTGCCTTAAACGTCTGTTTCTGGAATGAATGTCATTATCATAAAAGTCCTTGCTGCACAGATAGACACATATCTTATTCCTGGATGACAGCATTTAATCTCATAAAAATGTGGATTTCTGTACCAAATTAAACTGTACATTTAAAACAATTTAAAAAAAATTAAAAATTCCCCATAGAATTTTGGGAGGTTTTGAGAGATGGTGCTAACACAGAAATGTAGTCATCTGTGACATGATAAAAATGTCAGTAACAAGTCAAATATGCACATAAAAACTTTTGTCTGAAGTCAAAGCAGTTAAATGGAATGAGAGAAAGAAGAACTACTTAATAAATGACACTGAGACGAGATTTTCAAGTTGCCAAAAGTGTATTTTTTAAATGAAAATTCCCACTGTCAGTAACTGAGTACAGGAAACAGAGAGCTCTCATGGTCTGGTGGGAATACAAATTGGTACATTTCTGGAGGGAAACTATTTATAGAAAAGCTTTAACAAAATCTATACTATTGTTGAGTCAATGGGCATGAGTTTGAGCAAACTTCTGGAGACAGTGAAGGACAAGGAAGCCTGGTGTGCTGCAGTCCATGGGGTCCCAAATAGTCGGACACGACTGAGTGACTGAACAAGAATTTCTGCCTAAGGGTGAGTGTGCCTCGTCCGGGGCAGGCCTGGAAGCTGAGGTCCTGGGAGCAGTGCTCACCTGTGAAGGAGGGGCCCTTGGCTGGGGCATGTCCTTCTGTTTCTCAGAGGGTCCCCGGTGGGCTACGAGCCTGGGGCACCTGCAGCAGCAACACCTCTGATGACGCTGCCCATCGCAGGCATGGTGTCCTCTCCCCTTCGATTCTGTAGGTCTTCACTGTACCCCTGACATCCTCTTCCTTAAAACTCTCTTGTAACCAAATCTCTTCTTTGTGGGGTATCCAAACTTGGAGAATAGTTTCACAGTTTTCTTTTTTTGTGTACATTCTCTGCAGCAAATAGATTGCACTTTAACAAGTTATAAAGGAAGGCAAAGTTTTTTTGGAAAAAAAAAAAAAAGGAATTCACTGGGGACTTCCCTGGTGGTCCAGGGGTTAAGGACTTCACTTTCCAGTGCAGGGGGTATGGGTTCGATCCTTAGCTGGGAAACTGAGATCCCACATATCTCGAGGTCAAAAAGCCAAAACACAACCTGTAACATATTCAATAAAGACTTGGTCCACATCAAAAAAAAAAAATCTTAAAAGGAATTCACTGGACTTCTAGTCAAATGAGATAGATTGAATACATGCATTTACCTCCTCCCCAGTTACTTAGTTACGTTGCTCAGTCGTGTCTGATTCTTTGTGACCCCATGGACTGTAGCCCACCAGGCTTCTCTGTCCATGGGATTCTCCAGGCAAAAATACAGGAGTGGGTTGCCATTTCCTTCTCCAGGGGACTTTCTCGACCCAGGGATGGAACCCAGTTCTTCCGCATTGCATGCAGACACTTTAATCTCTGAGCCACCAGGGAAACCTTACCTCCTCCCCAAGGTCTCAGCAAATGGCATTAAAGATAAAGGGACAAGCACACAGGGCAAAGAGGAAAGGAAAGGAAATTAGCCGTGTACAAGAAAGGTCCACAGTACTCTGACTGAGTAGAGGGAAGGTCTGTGAGCAGGGAGCCAGTCACTGGGGAAGGGGAGCTGGAGGCACGAGGTTGGCTCCCATCATCTCCCACTGATGCTGAGCTGGGGTGTCCATCTCCATCCCTCTGAGCACAGGGCCTGGAGACTGACAGGGATGCCAGGCACCACAGAGCAGGCGAGGAGCAGGGCTGAGAGCTCCAGGGAGGGGATGATCAGAAGGGGACAGGTGGGATGAAGGATGGTTGTTTTTACCTTATGCCTTCTAATACTATCCGTCTTCCTTTTTAATTCGTTTATTTATTTTTGTCTGTGCTGGGTCTTCATTGCTACACGGGCTTTTCTCTAGCTGCAGCAAGTGGGGGCTGCTCTAGCTGCAGTGCTCAGGCTTCTCATTGCAGTGGCTTCTTTTTGCGGAGCACAAGTCCGAGGCACGTGGGCTTCGGTAGCTGCGGCACACGTGCTCCGTAGTTGTGGCTTGTCGGTTCTAGAGCACAGACTCAGTAGCTGTGGTTCATGGGCTTAGTTGCTCTGCAGCATATGGAATCTTCCTGGACCAGGGATCAAACCCGTGTCCCCTGAATTGGCAGGCAGATTCTTATCCACTGAGCCACCAGGGTAGTCTGACTATTCGTCTTTTAAAAAATCTATGTGCAAGCATCATTTTAATCTTAATAAAATGTTGAAGCCATGTTTTTGTTATTTAAATGCAGGAAAATCAGAACCAGGTTGGCGCCAAGTACTGTCAGATCATCAGACTGATTCACACACACACACTTGTCCATCGTAGATGTTGTCACAATAGCCATAAGGTGGAAACCGGCCAAATGCCCACCAGTGACTGAATGGACAAGCAAACTGTGGTTGATCCACTTGATGGAACAGTATTCAGTCACAACCAGGAATGAAGTACTGATGCATATTCCAACATGTGTGGACCTCAAAAACACGCTTAATGAAAAAAATTGGACACAAATGGCCACAGATCATATGATACCATTTATACGAAATGTCCAGAATGGGTAGATCCACAGCCATAGGACACAGATTAAACGGTCACCGGGGGAGGGTGTAGAGTTAAGGGAGAATAACAGATGAATAGGTATAGGGTATCCTTTGGGGATTGTACTGGCCTGTTCATGCCCCACGTGACCGCCAAAGCCTAGCTTCATCATAAACACAGGCGAGGCTGATTAAAGGGCCAGTTGGCTCCCTTTCTTACTGTCTAAAATCCACAATCCAAAGCCACATTGGTTATGGACTGAATTGTGTAGCTCCCCTCCCAAATTCTCGTTGAAATCTTAAACTCCAGTGTTTTAAGATCGAGTGTGACCTCGTTTGGAGATACAATCTTTGCAGAAGCCATCCAGTTACAATGAGGTCATTAGGGCGGGCCTCTATCCATAAGTCTGGTGTCCTTGTACAAGGAGGAAGTTTGGATTCGAAGACAAACACAAAGCAGTGATGATGCGAAGAGATACAGGGATGACAAGGCCATCTACAAGCCAAGGAGAGAGGCCTAGAACAACCTTCCCTCACCATCCTCAAAGGGGACTAGCTCTGCTGACACCTTGACCTTGGATTTTTAAGCCTCCAGAACTGAGATAGTACATTTCTGTCATTTAAGCCCCCCAGTTTACAATACTTTGTTATGGCAGCCCTAGCAAACTAACAAAACATTGTATAATAATCCTTTTTACCTTAAAAGGCACATTAGTTGCATAAACACATCACCTATCATGTAATGGCTGGTTGCATGGAATAAACTCGTGGTCCCCTGAGACAGTAAGTTTCCAGTGGACAGGTCCCATGAACAGGTAGCTTTGTGGCCAAAGCCCCCGACAGAACCGTCTCTGACTGCAGTCCTTAGCAAAGGCTTTCATAATTCTGATTGCAAAGAGGATGCTGAATTTTAGTGCTTTAACATAAATCAGCACCAGCTTGAAAGCCAGATGTGACACGAGGTATGTAAATTTGTATTGGCCACTCCCAACACACACACAGGGGCATGAAAAGACACAGCCAAGGGCTCACTCTGTGGCCAGTTTCCATGTTCTTATGTGAATTCGGTATAGCAGCTCCTGGGGACTGGAATGTGGCAATTTGAATGCAAAATTGATTGTCAAATATAAGACTGCAGCGGTCTTCTCCCTAGTGACCAACTCACCCTCCAGCTAGTTGTCTTCAGTCTTGTTCTGGATGCTCTGTACCTTGTTGGCAATATTCAAATGATCAAAAATGATCTCAGGATCCCAAACAACCCCTCTTGATCGGCTTGCACCCCGCCTTTTAATTTGTTCTCCCTTGCTTATTTTCATAACAGGAAGGATGTCATTGCTGAACTTGTTTTATCTCCACTTCCACCATCAGCATCATAATCGTAAGATCACTCTTATACACATTTGACACCTACTTCAAATTTAAACTGAATTCTGGGCTTAAGTAACATTAAAAACTGTATCTTTAACATCCTATCAAGGAAGTCCTGGGTTGTATCTGATTTTTCATGCAATCTCTATGTACAAATGTTTCATATTTTGAATAGCAGCTGGATGTGTAAATTATTCCAAAGCAGGAAAATGTAAAAATAATATTCTGCTTCTCTCAGGATGACTTCTACATGTGCCACACAGTGAAGCGGGTGGTACATTTCCATGAGTCCAAAACTTCAACATGACCTTTCACCGAAGGGACACAGACAACCCGTCAAAAAATGTCTTTATTCATCGGATATAAGGGATGTATTAATTACCTAGGGCAGCCGTAGCAGAGTGCCGCTGAGTGACTTGAAATAGCAGGAACTTATTCCTTCCTAACGGTGGAGGCTCAACCCCTGAAGTCAGGAGTCGACAGGGCTGTAAGCCCTCTGAGGCCACAGGGGACTCATCTGGGCTGCCAGTGGCTTGGTGGCCATCTCTCGGGCTCCTGGGTTTGAGGCTGTCTCGTCACACAGCCTTCCCCCTGCATCTTCACATGGCCACAGTCCTGCTTTAGTATGACTTCATGTTAACTCATCAGATCTGCAGCCATCCTATTTCCAGAAAAAGACAAATTCTGAGGGACTAGGGGCTAGAACTTCAGTATATTATGGGGGCAGGGATGGGGAGCACGATTCAACCTATTGAAAGGGGATAGGGTAAACTTCACATATGTAACTTTTGAGGGCAACTCATAAAGCAGCATTTTTGTTTGATGGATACAAATTCTTATTTACAAGAAAGTGCATACTGCACATTGTTTAGTCGTTAAGTCATGTCTGACTCCTTGCGACCCCATGGACTGCAGCCTGCCAGGCTCCTCTGTCCATGGGATTCTCCAGGCAAGAATACTGGAGTGGGTTGCCATTTCCTTCTCCAGGGGGTCTTTCTGACCCAGGGATAGAAACTGTGTCTCCTGCATTGCAGGTGGATTCTTAACCACTGAGCAACCAGGTTAGCCCATACTGCATACAGGCACAAAGAATTATAAAGCAAGTACCCCTGTAACTCCCTTTCAGGCCAAGAAACAGAACACTGCTATACCAGAGATGCCCTGCACACCCCTCCTTCATCAACACCCCGTCTAGGACTCATTCAGCACCCCACATTGCATGTAGTTTTCATGTTCGTCTCCTCCATGTGACTGTTCCTTATCTTTCACAGCCTTGAATTTTTTCTTTGGCTATGCCACATGGCATGTGGGATCTTCCCAGACCAGGGATCAAACCTGCACCCCCTGCAGCACAAGTACGGAGTTTTGTAAATCACTGGACCACAAGGGACGTCCACAGCCTTGATACTTTTGAAGCGTACTGGCCACTTACAAGATTTTCCTCAATTTGGGTTTGTCTGAGGTTTCCCCATGGCTGAGGTTATACATTTTGGGCAAGAATTCCACAGCATTGTGCCGTGTGGTCATGTCACTTTTTCATACTGTAGAGGTCCAATCATTAGTTTTTATTTCGAGTTCCTGGTACATTATGCTTGATTTTGGTTATTTTCAGAGTATGTAAAATATTACTATACTTTTGAGTCAAACAAAAATGTATATTGAAAGGTGCTACTTGTCCCAAATAGCCCATTCCCGTTCCTCCTTACTTGCTACTCTGAACTCAGCCATTCTCTGTAGGTAACCAGTCTCTTCAGTTTTTAGTTTATCCTTGTATTTCTTCTGTGCAGATGAGCAGGTACGTATTTTCTTCTGCCTCTTTTATTAAAAGATGGCAAGCTGCAGACATGCTTACATGTTGCTTTTCTCACTGAGAAATCCTGGGAATGACAACATGAGCGCACAGAACTCTCCCACACACTTTATACAGCTGTGGACTGTATCCTGTGATGTTCCAGTTCACCGAATCACTATGTGTAGACATTTAGGTCATTTTCCATGATCTTGCCATTTCAGCCAATGCTGCATTGAGCAACCTTGTGCACATGGGCTTTCACACTACTGGAAGGTATCATCCGGTATCTTCCTAGAAGTGGGAAGGCCAGGTCAATGGCTAAGTGTCTCCTTGTTCCATAGGGATTGCGAGTTCCCCTCCAGAAAGGGAACAGTAAGTCTGCACTTTAACCAGGAACACAAGACATTTCACCGACAGAATGTGTTGTCATACTCGTATATTAAACTTCTTCCAATCTCATAGGGAAGAAATGTTATGTTTTAATTTGCATTTCTCCAATTGTTTGAACTTTATTTTTTGGCAGCACCGTGCAACATGTGGGACCTTAGTTCTCTGGCCAGGGGTCAAGCCTGTGTCCCCTACATTGGAAGCATGGTTTTTTAATTTGGCTACGCTTCAACACAATGGGTCTTCACTGAGGCATGTGGGATGTAGTTCCCTGACTAGGGATCAAACCTAGGCTCCCTGTGTTGGGAGCAGTCTTAACCAGCGACCACCAAGGAAGTAAGTTCTGTTTGAATTTTATATTTTAGGGGCACTTCTGTTTATCTTTTTTTGGTGAACTTTTTCCTAGCAGGTTTTTGCCTCTTGTCTTTCAATTTTTAAGAGCTGACCTGATGATTTTCCAAAGCTAATGAATGAACACTAAGTATATACACAGGCACTTTATTTCCTATCCTGAGTCCAAGCAAGTGAGCCCTGTTGTCTAGTATATACCAACACGACACGAGAAACTCTACTTCTGGGGTTAGGCTCTATTCTCATTTGAATACCAAAGGACGTGTGAACTCTAAGAAACACAGGGAGGTATAGTCAATTACATATCATGGAAGAGGGTCATCTTTTCCATTATTATGGTTTCCTTTTTGTATTATTTTTTAACTCACAAACCTTGGGCTGCCAACCTTAGTACTGTGCTTAGATGAGGCTTCACTAGCCTCAAACAAAATAAATGTTTAATGTTTTCCAAAGCCAAACAGAATTTTTGTAGTGATTAAACATTTTAGTAGCATATAAATTCCTACTCTATTAGAAAAAATTATGGACTATTTTCCTGTGACAAGGCTACTTTTTAAAAGTATATATACACACATATGTATAACCAAATCATTTTGCTGCACACCTGAAACTAAAACAATATTCTAAATCAACCACACATCAATAAAAAATCAGTAAGTGTATGAAGACATAGTTTTGCTTTCACGTATTGTTTGAATTGTGTATCTAATTATATGCTCCTCTTTCAAAAATTTGGTCTTAATTCAGTTGTGTTAAATACAGAAGGCAAATTATAATGCTGTCTTTATGAAGATTACCACTTTGTAATGTTACATGTTGAGACATTAAAAGTTGTATTTTTTACTGACTGATTTTCTAGCTCTTAAAACATGTCCATGGATGCTACAAAAATTGATCAAAGATCATTTGAAGACTCAGTTTTAAAAGGTTCGGGTCCAGGCATCATCATTACATTACGTGTGAAACAGGAGAGCAGAAGCCAGACAGTAATGCTGCTTTGTTGACTGAAGTAAAGGATTCACCACACGTTTCTTAATGGCAGGTGAGGGGTGCAGAGAAAGTGGTGTTAACTACAGAGAAGCCCCGACATGCCCCTGCTGCCCAAGTCCCAAGGCAGGGAAGGCTGTGTATAGGGGCTGCATTTGAGGGCTCCAGCTCTTCTTAGGGCTTTCCTGGTGGCTCAGACGGTAAAGAACTCGCGTGTAATGCAGTAGACTTGGGTTCGATCCCTGGGTCGGGAAGATCCCCTGGAGAAGGGAATGGCAATCCACTCCAGTACTCTTGCCTGGAAAATCCCATGAACAGAGGAGCCTGGGGGGCAAGTCCACAGGGTCGCAAAAGTCGGATGTGACTAAGCACACATGCACGCTCCTCTTAGGTTATTAAAATGTGTGTGCTTTGTTGTTGTTTACCATTACTTTCTGTTTTTATACGTGATTTACAGAAGAATTAGAGGAGACAGCGTGGGAAAGGAATATGTTAAGCTTCTGGAAAAATCAATGGCAGTTGAAGAATCATCCTCTTCCTGGTGGAATGGAGCAAGTCCTCGTTGTTTCAACTTGTAATGCCCACCACCGATGAGTGAATGGGAAGATTGGGAATTTGGTAACATCACTTTCAGGGAAAAACAAGTATAGTAAAAATACTCAGGAACCTCAATTTCCCCTCACCTTTCCCTCTGCCCTCGAGGAGCTCGTTAAAACTAAGATAGCATTAGGTGACTTCTCCCAAGAGCAATGTCAAAGCTTTGACAGAGCATTGATGAATCTTCCGGAAAGACGAGCTGAAAGCTAAAGTCAGTGAGTAGATTGAAAGTAGCTGGTTTCATTCTTAAAAATATTTGCTTATATATGTCATCAATAACAAAGAATTTTAATACTGTTGAAAAGATTTTTATCACATTCTAGCAAAATTTTTAAAAGGGTAGTGTTAAAACATTCTGACCCTTTTGAAAAATATGCTTAAATACACATCAAAGCTGTGGATGGACTAAAAAATTAACTTCTAAAAAAGGATGTGGTCATAATAAAAAAAAGAACATTTTTATACATAGGATTTTATTTTGCACTGCTATAACAATTTCATTATAGACCAAGGGAGATAAAAGAAAAAGGATAAAACCACCACACTGAGTAAATTACTAAAGCTTTTCTACATTTAACAGGATTTTCCATCTGGTAGATTTATTGTCATATCCCCTTCAAAACAGACAAGATGCTTACCATATTTTAAAGATTATAGGTTGCCACTGAAAGAAAAATTTTACACAGTTCACTGTACATCAAGGTTGAAAAACTGTCCTGCATGAAAAATATACTTAGAAATCATGTGAATAAAAGGAAAAGAAAACATTATTGTTGAAAGAAAGATTAAAGTCCTTGCAACGTGCCACCTACACGTGGACACTCGTTCCTCCTGGAGTCGCTCAGGTGGAGGAGTCCTTGCTTCTGTGCAGCTCTCTCATCATACTGTGTTTCTACCCAATGGGATACATTAAGGCAAACAAATCCTTCTCTGAAGAGGTCTTACAGAAACTGTGGACAATAGCAAACTTTTGGCATTAAAACAGGTTAACACATACACAGCCTTTAGTAATAATGTACATTTAAGCATATTTCTCTTGGACTAGTGACAAGGAAAAATGAACATGCTTGTTAACAATGTCAAAAAGTTTTAAAATTCAGTGTCCAAGCAATTCCTAATGATGCTTCTGTAGCTTTAAGCTCTAAACAGTATAGAATTTATGCAAATGCATTAAAGAATTCAAGCTTGGCAAATTACACCCAAGCAGGTTATTAAACTATATATACAGAAAGTAAATGATAAATACAGAATTAAAAGAGTCCTTCTGTTTTCCTTAGAGCCTTGAAAATTGACAAACTTTTGAGGACAGTTCTATAATATTAAACATTAGGTAACCACGCGTGTGGGGAAACCTAACTCCACAAACTGATTTAAAATACTCAGGATGACTCTGTAGTGTTTCATACAATTCAGTTTGTAGGTAGGGGCACGAGACAACATTTAACAAAAATAATCACATCAATTGACCTAGAAATCAAATGCAAATAGATATGAATACAATCTCCAAAATCTGTCTTTTTAAGTGAACATTAACCATTTATTCAAAGTTATACAAGAATTTGAAGGATTAAAGTCTTCTGTGACATAAAGCCATTTCAAACAGTTTCATGTCTCAGCTGAGCGGGAAGAGAGGGTCAAAGGATAGGTGAGCAGCCCCTTTCGGGCAGCAAGACCATACAAACAGACTCAACAGCAGCCTCCGCCGGCCTGCTGTCCTCCCTGACTGCCTGCGTGTGTGGCATTGGTAGCAGCATGCTGAGGGCCAATTTTAATGCCATTTGCCTGCAATAAAAGAGAAAAGGATAATATAAAGGTCGAGTTTAAGAAATCCTTTGGTTTCTTAATGGTACAATATTACCAAACGACTAAAATATATTTTAAAAACACATCTATTAAGCACATTTTTGGCAACAATTAAGACAGTATCTCTCAGGGAATGTTTCTTTCTTTTAAAGTAATGCTGTGGAAATATTCCTGAAGACAATTCCTTATCATGGTCAGGTAGTAGGTTAACAGAAACCGGACTGCTGCTTTTAAGGGAATTCTCACAATGGAGAGACTGTTTAAAACAAAAGCATTAAAGGAGGAAAATGTGCAAATCTTAGGCCGCTCCCACACAGCGGACAACCTTTCCTCTAGACAGCGTTTCTGCTCCATGTTGAATCAGCTGTACAGGCTAAGGGCATATGAGTGTTCTGTGTCATCAATAATTTCTATGATCCCCAAAGACATGGCAGCTTGCCAGGAACCCACACACAGAGTGGTTCTTTCATTCATCAAACTCACACTTATGTCTTAACCCTCACTCCCTCAAGTGGATTTTACCTAAAAATACAACGCACGGAGAAAAGTAATACAGTAGCTTCAGAAATTAAGCTCTTAAGGAAACTTGACGTCACAGTAAATCTCAGATTTATAGTGCTTGGCAGTTGTTCTGCAACAGTAGTAGCCTTGGGGTTTCTGGCACTGGCTCAGTATTGACAGCAGCTGATGTGGTTTCTTTTCGCTCTTTTGACTCCTCTTTAATAAAAAGCATGCCCTATGGCTCATTGGTTTTGCCCCCTCTGGGCTGGTAGCAACTTCTTGAGGAATCAAGGAGTCAGACTTGGCAGTAGGCCAAATAAATCGCACGGCCTGTTGGCTCCTGACAGCACGTTACAATCAAAGCCGCACCAGGCACAGTAAAGCAGTCAGCTACTATATGAAACCAGACAGACACAATGAACGTGCCCTTTTTCATAGAGGCCCAATTACTGTTCAATTTATACGGCATTAGTCTCTGAATGGTGTCGCCGCGAAATTAACTCAAGATCTACTGCCATAGAAACTTTATCACTACAGATTAAACTTTATCACTACAGATTAAAAGAAATCGAAAAATCAAGTACTGTTTGGAAACCTTGGGTGAACTGTTGCTTGTTTTAGCAAAGAACATTGAGGCAAATAAAAAGAGCCTCTTGTGTCCTGGCCAAGAGAGACACACATATAATGTCCTCCCAACACAGGGCCTTCCTCACTGCACCTGGGGGAGGTAGAAAGGCTTTTCCTCTCGGAAGCAAGAAATCCTAACATGGACTGGCAAAAACATTTATGTAAAAGTAAATAATATACCCTGTTCACATAAAAATTCTAAAATAAGGATAAATGCATAGTGGGGATTTAGGTCAAAATGATGGCTTTTGGTAAACACTGAATTATTTGCTTCAAATTTTTATATTTTATCCTAATCATGTTGATCAAATCTGGCTCAGAATAATTTTACAAAAAGAGAGACAAAAGAAAAGCTACCCACAAAAACCAAACAACCAGCGCCAACTGCCAATTACATGTATTAACTTGGTCTCCTGAAAACACGCTATGCTGAACTGGGAGTAATTTCCAAATTGGGCATTTCCCTCTTCCGCACCAGACAAGAGAGAGAGCATCCTGCACTAGGAACATTGCACATGCACATTTACACACTAGGATATTATTCCCCAAAGCAGGCGACACCATATGGATGTGTGGATCAAAGTGGATTTTCTTCTCTTTGGAGGATTTCTATTATTTTGCATTGCTTGCAATAAATGGATAGGGTCACTTACTTTAATCTGTTTTCATAGATAAACTGATGCTTTACAAAACATAAAGATTCAGCTATTAAACAACATATAACAAACTTTCAATTACATGATTATAAACTAATGTTTAACTGACAGCATAGATCCATTTCAGGAATTTTTAAAAACATAAATTCTTGACTCCAAGTAATTACAATTCAATTCTAGATTAATTATTAGCCAATTATATGTTTATACCTCATTATTAATGTCAAACACTCCTTCTTGGATTTTTTCATAAATTTCTTTTGCTGTATTAATAAATGCCTGAAATATAAGATAGAGAAGTTAATTTAAATTATTTAAAACCACATAGTAAAAGAACATTATTTAAAAAGGTCTATAAAATATCACAATGTTCAACATAAGAAAATCAACCAATATAACACATCATATTAATAAAGGACAAAAATCATATGGTTGTTTTAATAGATGCAAAAACAGCATTTGACAAAACCCAACACCTTTTCACAATAAAAGCATTCAGCAAACTAGATATTGAAGGGGACTTCCTCAACCTGATAAGCCATATCTAAGAAAACCCAGAGCCAGAATCAGACCCAGTGCTGAAGTTTGAAAGTCTCACCTAAGATTCAGAACAAGACGAAGATGTGTGGGAACTAACGCAATCAGTCATAAAGTAGAAACAACACACCTGTTCACCAGCTGGTGAATGAAAACCAAAATGTGGTGCAACTCATACAATGGAATAATATTCAGCCCTAAAAATATAAAGAACTGATTCATGATTCATGAGACAAGGTGGATGAACTTTGTGAAGTAAAGTAAGCCTGATGTGAGAGGTCACATAATACGATTCCATTTACATGAAACGTGCAGAAGAGGTCAATCCACAAAAGAAAATAATTATTGGCTGCCAGGGATTATGGGAAGGGAGGAATGGAGTGATGAAAATATTCTGGAAGACAGTGGAGATGGTCGCATGACTCTGAACATACTAAAATCCACTGAATCATACCCTTTAAAAAAGGGTAAATTTTATGATATGTGAATTATATTTCAAAAGAAAAAAAATCACGGCTGGGGAAAGGGGAGACCAAAACCTAAGAACAGCACACATGTGAAAAACACATCAACTAGATAAGCTGCATAGACACCCATGATGTAACTAGCTTATTCTTGGAGGTCACTGTTCCACACAGGATCCTGTTTGCCAGACAACATGTTACTTAACACACAGGTCAGGGGGGAAAGGATCAAAGGGTGCTTATTATAAAGAGATAAAGGCAGTTCAACTTCTATGTCACGTTGAATCAAGTTTCATCCTTTTCCCACATAGCATACTACTAAATTAATTCAGAAACAGCCTACATTTATGTTAGTAAGATATTTTACACATTATTCCCAGTGCTACAGAAGATGCATACAAACTCAGCTTTTAAACCACCAGATTTGAGAGAAAATAGTATTAATATTATATTCAATTAGCATTCTATGAAAATTCATAAAAGAAGGTTGTTCTCCACTACTACTGATACAGACCATTCAAAATTTAAAAAGTAAACAGGTCCATGGAGCAGAACACATCATACCTTCCGTCTTTTCTACACTGGAAACAACTGACTGCTGAACTTGCCACCAGGGCTTTTGTTTCCTAATTAACAGGACTGATATGTTTTCACCTTTAAAGGCCTTACAGCTCCCCAGAGTAATCAATCTCCTGCAGCTCAATTACTGCACCAAGAACATACCAGTCGGTGCCGGGACGTGCGCGACAGTGGCGGGGGCACAGAGGTATGAATATGCATCAGCTCTAAGTGTCTGATCGAATCATCAGAGAGGGTCACGAGAACTTGCAGCAAAATAATGAGAAGAATTAATCACTGCAGGTTCACAAGGCGCTCGGGAAGCCAATGCGCTCTTCATGTGTGCACACTGGAGTTAAAGTGAAGGAGAAACTGGCTCTCAGCCAACTACGAATTGATTCACATTCCTCAAAATGGAGGTTATCCTTAGAAGTAAGGGAAAACCTGACTCTAGTTCCAATAACATGTCAACTACAGTGATGGCCAGGCTAACTAAACACTGAAAGTCAACAGATTCATAAATTCACAGGGTTGGAATCCTTTTCAGGGGCACCCACACTGTGTACGTTTCATTAGAACATCAGACAGAACTACAAGGTCGAATAAATGAGCTATAACTTCATATAAACAAGGATTTTTATTATGAAGATCATTACATGTGCCGATGGATGTAAATAAATTGACTTTTTTGCCAATCTGTTGATGAATTTACTTAAAAAACTGGCTTAAGAAAGCTACATTTTTATTTATGCTAAATTTTCTAAATCACTATTAATTTTATCACTTAAACAGTACATTAAGCAAGCACCTTCAAGAACAGTTGTACCCAATGGACATAGGATGTATTTTATATCTCAAAGATATGCAATTAACTCAATTATAATTATAAATATAACAGTTATATTTTATAATTCCTATCATCTCGATGAAATACTATTTGGACAATACTACATTTACTTGTCATCCAACTCTGATTACATATTAAAGACCCTGAAATAAAAATATTTTCCACTTCTTTCAGCACATTATAGAGCAATACTATATAAATGGATTGGTTCATTTACATCATAGCAATGATTAATAGTTAATACGTATTACTAAGTGATTAATGATTAATTTTAATGATACCTTAAGAGTTTAAAATCAGTGTAACAGATGTAGGCAGTAGTATACCTCTTTTATGCACTGAAATTGAGTTCCCAAATATAATGACACATTAATCAAATACTGTTGGTTTAGTAGCAATAAAACTTTTAAGAGAAGAGCCTTGCCTGTCACAGACAGTAACTGTCCACTAAAGCTGCAAAGCATTTCAAAACTCAGACAAGAGACACATTATCTGTTATAATAATTGACTAGAATTTTCTTTCATTGCTCATTTCACTCTAGTCACTAAAAATCAGTCTCCATATATATTTTCCTTTTTTTGCTGGAGGATAATTGCTTTACACTGCTCCTGCTGTACAGCAGTGTGAATCAGCTGTATGTACACACATAGTTTCTCCCTCTTGAAACTCCCTCCATCCCCCATCCCACCCCTTCATATATATATTTTTAAGGAACAGATTTAATAGTCTGAAATACCTCTAGAACACAGAAAAAAACTGAAGTAATTAAAATTAAATCATTACAAAGCCTTTATACCAGGCTCATGCTTTGCTTTTATTTATTTATTTTTTCGGTTGCACTGCATTGCATGCACGATCTCAGTTTCCTGACCAGGGACTGAACCTGGGGCCCTGGCAATGAGTGTGCCAAGTCCTAACCACCGGTCCACCAGGGAATTCCCTAAAGCTTATGCTTTAATAGGACAGTCTTAAATTGAAATTCCTTCCAATTTTAGACATCATTTTAACTTTTTCTATTCCCCAGGCTACCGAAGCAAATTATGAAAAGGAGGGGAAAGAAGACCGGGAAAGCAAGTGAGTGAGAAGGGTGTGTCTTGAGTGGCCGGTGGGGATGTGCATGCGCAGCATCAGGACCAAGCCAGGCTCTGGACTGGCTGCGGAGCCGTGGGCCTGTGCAGACCGGGCTCACAGCTCCTGATGGAAGAGGGCACCTGTTGACCAAGATGGCCCAAGTCATCAATGAGAAAGAGGCTCAGGATTTGCTGTTTAATGTAAAACAAAACACATTTTTGAAATGCCTTCATCATTCTTACAGATTTCAACGTTACTAGGGAAAGACTGTGTAACAATTAACTTATCTGGAATAGTTATTTCCTTACTCTCAGAAAAATGAAGCAAGATGATGGCAGAACTCCAGAAAATTTTTAGCACTAGTTAATTAACATAATACTTTGAAAACATGACATCCTAAAGATCATTGCAGCTTTCTGCAACACATTAACTCAGAACCACAAATGTTACATTCATCTCTATACCATGTTTCAAATAGTCAAATCTGAATGAATAGGTTACAGGACAGGAAAAAAAAACCTGCTGAGAAACTGATGTGAAAGGATTTCATTAGGCCTGTGAGACAACCCAGGCACATTGATAGTTACGAAGTATAAACAGATTTCCTCGCAGCCAACCTACCCTGGTTGGCCTCCCATGCAGGGCCTACGCCGGCAACTGAAGCCCAACTCTCTCCGTTTCCCATTAGCTCTCCACTCTGCTCTCCTTGATTAACTGCCGTGTCCAGTTCCTTACCTTTATTAGCCATTAACTGCCTTCCACTTCAGACACTAATCTTTCAACCCCTGGTAGTAGTTACCTGAGTGATGCTTGATAATACCTTGCCTTACTGAGGTTAAGTTTTCAGGGACTTCTATAGCACAAATTAAAATACACATAACCACAAGAAATAAAGCATATATCTCACCTACCACCTGGCCTTTATCCAAGAGTACCTACTCCATTGTTGACTGAGCTGGTACTTCTCGGGGTATGGATGAAAGGTTCGGGGATAAGGACAATGTAGATAGACCCTACTGCTGCTGAACTGAACCAGTTTAGTCAAAAGGATCTCAGCATGAGTGCTGATATTTCAGCTGCAGATGCAGGAAACGTAAACCCTCTGCCCTGACTGACAGAGGGAGGGTGTGTGCAGGGCAAGATGGGGGCAGGGCCGGCTGTGGACAGTGAGCCCAGAGTGCCTTCTCAGCCAACAACAGGGAGCACAAAGGGGAACATGGAATCATGGTTTATTTTTATTAGGGGTTTTACAGTTTTTAAGGCAAAATATTGAAAATAAATTGTCTACAACAGAGTAACATTTAAATCACTTCCTTGGGTAACATGCTGCCACCTGGTGGCTAGATAAAAGTTACAGCATCTGTTAGGTGAGAATTCAAAATAAACAGAAGTACCTCAGTTTTAGACATCTAGAATATATGTTAAAGATCAAAGTGCCCTGTAAAATAAGTGACTCTTCGATTCTCCCTGAGAATTGGGAAAAGGAACTAGATAGAGTGTTGCTGAATTCTCACCTCCATTGCTTAATCAATGCCATGGACAATACTGGTGTTGACTTGCCAAAGCTTCTATTAACCTATATTTACCAAGTATTTACTGTATGGGCTGGTCATTATGCTAAGTGATTTACACAGGTTCTTATTATTTCTGAAAAGAAGTTCAAAGTATGTGTAAAAATGAGGAAGTTAATTTTGTGGGTTGAATCTGTACCTGTAAGCTTGTTAGCAGAACAGAAGGTGGGGCTCTGAACCAGGCTTGGGGTGGGGGGTCAAAGGCCAGTGTCGCCTCTTACCACATGCAACCTCTCTGTAAAATGGGGGCCACAACGATGCCCACGCCACAGACTTGTTGGAGAAAGAAGGTTAAGCACTGAGGCCAGTGCTTGGCTTGTAGGTGGACCCTGGCGCGGCTCCCACCACCACAAGGATATGAGGGCAAGGAATAGCTATGGAACCACAGGAGCAGCAGGTGCACAGAGCAGAACCCCCAGTGAATTAAAACATCCTGATTAAATAAAACTAAGTATCAAAAGGTAAACTGGCAACACATAATGTGTACACAGTGAGCCCTCAAGAAGACAGTGCACTGAGACAAGACTTTGATATTATGCAGATAGGACAGTCTTGTGAAAAGGATATCAGACTAGAATTCAAGGTGGGGCAGTTTACACATGAAGCTTCTTCAAATTCTGTGACTGATTCTATCTGCTTTAGCTTCAAGGGGAGAGGCCTCCCACACACAATGACCCCTAAGGTGTTTCATGGACACCCTCCACAGGGGCCACCCCTGGGGGATGAGTGAGGAAGGAGGCGGCCACTGGCAGGAGAAGCAGGGCACAGCCCCTATTCCACAGTAGAGCCATTCTGCTCTTCCTTCTTTCATCTAGTTTCCTGTGTTCTATTAGAAGAGAGAACAGCTGCTGAATCTACTGACCTATAATAATTCTCACTGTACAAACACCACAGACCGAGCTGCAAAAGGAGAAATGACTTGCCCAAGAACAGGCAGGCAACACTGGAGCAGAAGCAGGATGAAGATCCTGCCCACATTTATCCTCTTTTTATTAGGATTTCTTATCTTCAATACAACTCAAAGGAATTTTCATTTATTTTGCTTACGTGGCCATTACAACTGAACATAAAAAGCACACACTTCTCATATCCTTTTAAAAAAACCTTCTAGCTAGCTCTAAGTTGTTTTGGATGGCTAAGTTTGTTTCCGTGTTACTTATAACACAGAGATATATTTAATTCTGTGGTTAATTTAGTTCTTCCATTCAACAAGCGTGCTGAACACCTGATTTTTACCAGGCACTGAGCATCAGTCGCATCCTCAGATACATGCACGTTTTGATCTCAAGGATGTGACAACACAGGACAGATGTAAACCCAAGATTGGAACACAGCACAGAAACTTCCACAACAGTTGTTTAGAAGGGTAATGTGGCATGACTGTTTCTACTAGTAAAAAAAAAACTGTCCAGAGANGGGGGGTGGTGGGGGGCGGTGGGGGAAAGAGGAGAAACCTTCTAATCTTTGGAAGGGAGCAGTAAACATTTATTACACTAAACTCCCCTAGAGGGATGCTGGAAACTTGCTAAGGTCAGGTCAGATTTACAGTGAAAAGCCCTGTGGAGAGTACATCATTCGAAATGCCAGGCTGGATGAAGCACAAGCTGGAATCAAGATTGCCGGGAGAACTATCAATAACCTCAGATATGCAGATGACAACACCCTTATGGCAGAAGTGGAGAAGAACTAAAGAGCCTCTTGATAAAAGTGAAAGAGGAGAGTGGAAAAGTTGGCTTAAAGCTCAACATTCAGAAAACTAAGATCATGGCATCCGGCCCCATCACTTCATGGCAAATAGATGGGGAAACAATGGAAACAGTGAGAGACTTTATTTTGGGGGCTCCAAAATCACTGTAGATGGTGCCTGCAGCCATGAAATTAAAAGATGCTTACTCCTTGGAAGGAAAGCTATGACCAACCTAGATAGCATATGAAAAAGCAAAGACACTATTTTGCCAACAAAGGTCCATCTAGTCAAAGCTATGGTTTTTCCAGTAGTCATGTATGGATGTGAGAGTTGGACCATAAAGAAAGCTGAGCACCAGACAATTGATGCTTTTGGACTGTGGTGTTGGAGAAGACTCTTGAGAGTCCCTTGGACTGCAAGGAGATCCAACCAGTCAATCCTAAAGGAAATCAGTCCTGAATATTCACTGGAAGGACTGATGCTGAAGCTGAAACTCCAATACTTTGGTCACCTGATGTGAAGAACTGACTCACTGGAAAAGACCCGGATACTGGGAAAGACTGAAGGCAGGAGGAGAAGGGGACAGGAGAGGATGAGATGGTCAGATGTCATCACTGACTCAATGGACATGGTTTGAGTAAGCTCTGGGAGTTGGTGATGGACAGGGAAGCCTGGTGTGCTGCAGTCCATGGGGTTGAGAACAGTCGGATATGACTGAGTGACCGAAGTGAACTGAACGGCCCTGTGGAATTCAGCAAACCCCTCCGTTTACACCCACATGCCAGCTCTATGAAACACCTGTTCTACCACTTACAACACAGCCCAAGGCAAGGAAGGTGTCATCTCATTTGGAGTTCAGTCTGTAGATCTCCAAGAACCAGGAGCAGACACCAGTATTAACAAGAGGCCTTGAAACTGGTCTTCTTGGTTACTGAAGTCTTATCGTCACGTGCTTCCCCCCAAGACACAGAAATCCACTGATCCTTCAGGTTAGATGGCCTGGCAGATTACTACAACCTGTCTCTGGGTTAGCATGCTGTATTTTCAGTTATCATCTTGGCTCTTATCTTTAGGCCTTTAGCAGCTAAATCAGGAATTTCCAGCCCTGATATTTCAATAGTTTAAGATATTTTTAATTACTATAACTTTTGCCTCAATTTTTTTTTCACATTTATGTGTTTTTCCTGGTTTCCCACAAATTTCCAATCTTAACTTTAAGCAAAACTGATGAATATAGGGAAAAATCACCCACCAAATGGCTAAGAGACTGGGAAGAATATCTGACAGTTTGACAAATAATATTTCACTGACACCACAATTACCTTTGGGTCCTAGAGGGAATGCAATAATGTCAAGTTTTGGTAATTACAACTCTGAGAAAAAGAAATTTTAATGTAGAGAGGAAATACGAAGAGAGAAACAAGGTAGGAATTATAGAAGCAAATATATCACTTCTAGAGCATTTGAACATCTTTAGAAAGTTGGCCTGCTGCTTCTGGGAAGGGTTACTTTCTCTCGCCCGCCGTAATCTTTGAGGCAGTTATTCCTGGGTCTAAAAAACCCTTTCAAACCACAAAGACTCCAAGTATCTACCAGAGGGAGCTCCCAATCAAAGGAGAAGCCAGTCTATTCATCAGTGTTTTCAAGAATCTCACAGGTTTTAGAACACTTAGGGCAAAGAAGGTTTTGGACAGAATTCCACCTATAGGTTAACAAGCGGGACCAAAGCAGAAGCTGACTAAAGACTGCAGTGAGGGGAGAAGGGCTAAAGAAATTCAGGAACTACTTAACCACCCACACATTTACCCACTGTGTGGGGAAAAGCAGTGCTAGATATTTGGAGATGCCAAGATAAAAAGATGGTCTAGGTTTTCAAGGACTTCTGTCCTTATGTTGAGCCAACGTGGAAAACAAGAGTCTGACGGAGTCATGAAAGTGTGAAAATGAAGCCATGGCCAGAATGACACAGAAATGAGTAAGCACAGAGAAGCAAGCACATCAGGGGGGCCGTGTGGATGGCAGGTGACGGAGGAGGGGCCGGGCTGTGTGCGCGTGTCACGGCATTCCATGAGGAGGAAGGAGACTCGACGACATCCCTGGAGGCTCAGGTTGGAAAGGGGGGATTTCAAGTGCCGAGAAAACTTTCTGGGGTGGGAGGTGGGAGGGGATTCATGTTTGGGAACGCATGTACACTCGTGGTGAATTCATGTCAATGTTTGGCAAAACCAATACAGTATTGTAAAGTAAACTAAAGTTAAAATAAAAATTAAAAAAAAAAAAAAAAAAGAAAACTTTCTGTGGATGCACTCCCAGTTTAACACAAGGAGTGAGGAGGGGAGAACTGGCAAATGAAGGACCTGTCTTCCAAGCCAAGGAGTTTGATTCTGAAGTGGTGGGGAACCATCGGAGGGTTTTAATAAAGCTGGAGAGTGACATTCAATTTTCCTTTTTTAGAAAGGTGTTATAGGCAAGAGTGTGAAGGACTGAAAAATGAAGATGGGGAGTCCAGTTAGCAAGCAATCATGGACGAGGAGTGTGTGGAGAGATATTTAAATTAATAGGCAGAAATAGTAATATACATGTGGAGAGCAACACATAGTAACTGAGTGTGAAGAGGCAGGGAAGGGGGTGCCTTGGGATACAGGAAAGGGGACTTCGCAGATTAGAGGAGAGGAGGGGCAGCAGCAGTGGAGCTGGACACACAGTTTAAGAAGGGTATTCCTGGGTTCAGGTGATAATTTCAACATGGAAATAAAAGACAGTAAAGGAGTCTGGGAGGCACAGATAAAAAGAAGATTATGATATCACGAACTAAGAGAAAAGAAAGGTTATAGAAGAGTGAGTGGTCAGAACTAACACATACCCCCCAGGGACTGTTAACGCTAAGAAGAGAAAAGCTTTGTTAGGTGAGGCAACTAGCAGGTCCAGCAAGACCCCAGCTGTAATGCTAAAGTCAGCCTGGGAACCTAGCTCTGAAAAAGAAGGAGGAAACAGAGTGTGGTGCGCAGGCTGCTCACTGCAGTGGCTTCTCGTGCAGCAGAGCACGGGGTCTAGGCCCAGGGCTTCGGCAGCTGCAGCTCTTGGGCTCTGGAACACAGGCTCAGTACGCAGACTTAATTGCCCCATGGCACAGCAATCTTCCCAGACCAGGGATCAAACCGTTATCCACAGTGCTTCCATGAAGTCCCCTTTTTGTGTGATTATAGATGATACTGTATTTTAAATTTTGGTGTTCACTGTAGATATATAGAAATACAGTAGATTTTAAAATATGCCTTGTATACTATGAACTTGCTGAACTAACTTATTAGCTCTAGTTTATTTTGTACATCCCTTGGCCAGAAGACTAGAAAAGGTTAGTTTTCATTCCAATCCCAAAGAAGGGCAATGTCAAAGAATCTTCAAACTACCACACAAATGTATTCATTTCACATGCTAGCAAGGTAATGCTAAAAATCCTTCAAGCTAGACTTTAACAGTATATGAACTGAGAACTTCCAGATGTACAAGCTGGATTTAGAAAAAGCAAAGGAACCAGAGCTACCAGAGATCAAATTGCCAACATCTGTTGGATCAGAGAAAGCAAGGGGATTACAGACAAACCTGTACTTCTGCTTCACTGACTATACTAAAGCCTCAGACTGTGGAAAACTCGTAAAGAGATAGGAATACCAGACCACCTTACCTGCTTCCTGAGAAACCTGTATGCAGGTCAAGAAACAACAGTTAGAACCAGACATGGAACAATGGACAGGTTTAAAATTGGGAAAGGAATATATCAAGGCTGCATACTGTCACTCTGCTTATTTAACTTATACGCAGAGTACATCATGCAAAATGCCAGGCTGGATGAATCACAAGCTAGAATCAAGGCTGCCAGGAGAAATATCAACCACCTCAGATATACAGATGATATCACTCTAATGGCAGAAAGCAAAGAGGAACTAAAGAGCCTATTGAGAAAGGTGAAAGAGGAAAGTGGAAAAAGCTGGCTTAAAATGCAACATTCAAAAAACAAAGATCATGGCATCAGGTCCCATCACTTCATGGCAAATGGGGAAAACAATGATGGACTTTATTTTCTTGGGCTCTAAAATCACTGTGGATGGTGACTGCAGCTATAAAATTAAAAGATGCTTGCTTCTTGGGAGAAAAACTATGATAAACCCAGACAGCACATTAAAAAGCAGAGACAACACTCTGCCAACAAAGGTTTCCTAGTCTAGCTATAGTTTTCCCAGTAGTTATGCACTATGGAAGAATTGGACCATAAAGAATGCTGAGTGCCAAAGAATTGATGATTTTGAACTGTGGTGCTGGAGAAGACTGTTGAGAGTCCCTTGGACAGCAAAGATATCAAACCAGTCAATCCTAAAGGAAATCAACCTTCAATTTTCATTGGAAGGACTGATGCTGAAGCTGAAGCTCCAATACTTTTGCCACTTGATGTGAAGAGTCAACTCACTGGCAAAGACCGTGATGCTGAGAAAGACTGAAGGCAGGAGAAGGGGATGAGGCTGAGATAGTTGGATGGCATTAATCAATCAATGGACATGAGTTTGAGCAAATTCAGGGAGATAGTGAAGGACAAGGGAGCCTGGCGTGCTGCAGGCCAGGGGGTCACAAAGAATCGGACATGACTGAGAGACTGAACAACAAATTCTTGGGATTTCTACAGAGATAATCATATCATCCACAAATATAAACAACTTATTCTTTCCTTTTTGAGCTGTATGCCTTTATGCCATGTACTTATATCTTCTGGAAGGAACAAAACAGAAGAACAACACAACTTTCTGGATTGCCACTTACTCTCAAACCCAATCTGAGGTATATGAGGTAAAAATAAACCAGGGACCCCTGATGCATCATTCCTCAGACCCCAGGGTCTCTAGGTGGCTGGCCTTCTTCTTGCCACCTTCCTGTCTTCTTACAACTGTTTTACACATAATGGTCAGAGTCTTAGTTGTACCCAGCAGGAAAAGTAGGTGGAAAGTCAGTCTATTCCATGTTCCCAGATGCAGGAGTCCTTTGGTTATTATTTTCATGTTCAATTAGTTTCTAAGTTGTGTACAGATTCAAGTTTGATTTCCTTTGGATCATAGAATGGACTTCCATCTTCTTATTTTATGATGAAACATTTTTAGCTTTTAGGTAAGATCACACATGTTATATTATGTAATGCTTATCTATGAATCCTTTAAAAATGGAATTTTAAAAGATTATCTCTTAATATCCTGGGCTTCTGAGAGGCAAATTAATTTACATGATTAAGAAAAGTGCTGTTCTCTCGAGAGTGTGGAAAATTCCTGCCCTGATCAAATTTAAACAATTATTTTCATTATTAACCACAGATACAGAATTTTGTAATAATGCTGCTAAAACATTAATGAAATAGACTTCATACAGAATTTTGTAATAATGCTGCTAAAACATTAACGAAATAGACTTCATTTAAATGTTCAGTCAAATGACAATAGTAATTTTCTACTTATAAATAAATACCTACTGTGACTTGTTAAAAATAAGAAAATGAACACAAAGTCTTCAGAGTTAAAACTAGAAATTCAGAATTACTTTCTGATAGTGGCTGTCTTGTCATTTGACTTCATAGGACAGCTCTTTCATAAAATACAGATAGTTCTGGTTTTAAGGTTCTCAAAATCAACAAGAAAACCCACTGTTAATAATCTATAAGGATATGTTTCATATGTCTTGAAACCACCACAACACACTAGCCCCTCCAGTTTCAAATCCAACACTTCTAGGAAAGGAATGCATCACTGAAACAGGCAGCTTTCTGTCTATTTTAAGTTAAACAAGAGGACAGAATGGATTTCTCTCTGGGTTTGCTGAGTAAAGTGAAACATTTTCACATGTCTTCAAGTAGCAATTAATTGGTAACACAGGTAAAGCATTAGTTGGAGCCTGTAACATATTAAGGACAATCACAGAGCACCTCATTAAGTGGAGACGAGCAGGATATGTTACCTAAGAATTCTTCAGTGAAAATACCAATGCTGCTGAACTACTGTAGTCAACTTCCGGGTTCAACAGGTAATTAGACGAGTATTATTCCTAATAAATATGTACTCACTGTTTACTATGTGGAAGGCACAGTGCTAGCTGTGTCCTAAGACCCCTATCCTTAATGCAAGGGCTTCTCCGATCATCTGCAGAATCCCTTTCTGCAGCTGCTTTTAAAATTCTTACCCAGACGGCAGAAACTGCAGCATTACACTGTGCAACTACATATTTTCTTAAGTCTCATTTCTCCTTTTTATGAACTAGAGTGTAGTCATACATTTACCTTAGAGAGGATTAACTGCCTACTCTTGCATGTGTAGTAAATAAATACCATATCCCACATACACAAAGCACAGAAAAATATGGTGTGTTCAGAAAACTTCCACAGTTCAGGTTGACAACAGAAATAATTGAGATACCACAAATCTTATTTATTAAATATGGCCATGTTGTATATAATGTTACATAGCAATAATACTTCCTCTATTTAAGCAGAAGTGGATGCAAACAGCTACAAATGTTTAGTGTCTTGAAACACGTGCAAATTTCATTACTGTTCTTTTTTTTCCCTCTTCAGCCACATTAAAAAAGATTTTAGGGAAAGTATATACAGAGATCTGTTAAATCATTCTGACTTCAAGAGAAGGGTCAGAATATAATTTAAGAATCTGATATGACATGAATGTTACAAGGTATTTCAAAGGAAAGAAATTTTCTACTTTCAACAACTATCTGTGTCTAAAAAGCTTATGGGGTATAACCAACAAATGATTAACAAATGATTGTTATTATGTAGAATGATAAACATTTTTAAAAGGCCTTTTATTTACCTCTTCTACATTAGAAGCAGTCTTAGCAGAAGTTTCCATGAAGATAAGTCCATGTTCTCGTGCAAAAGCTTCACCTTCTTCTTTTTTTACTTCTCTTCTAGATTCTAAATCACTGAACACAGGAAAGAAAGGGCTCAGTTATCAACCAACACAGTACAATTAGATTCAAAGTTGTGCTGACCATTCTTCCAATTAATTTTTCACACATAATAATCAACTGCATTATCGCGTGTATTATGAGAGTCAAAGTGCACACTGCTGAGCTTCAAAGAACTAACAATCCAAGGAAAGAAAGATTCTAAGTTAGAGTCCTAGAATGCTAAAAACAGAGAAACTCAAAGCGAACATCAAGCCTCAAATCCCACCTTTGAGTACAGCAGGTTCCGAAAGAAGGGAACTATCTTACTCAACATAATGAGAGCAAAAGTACACTAGACTACTCATCCTTCAGCCAGACTCAGAGTCTGAATATGATTAAAAGTAAGTCACACAATCCTCAGAAACTATAGGAAGTTTACTGATAAAATTCAAAGTACTATTGAAACATTAATTATTATTCATCCTAGTTGGTTTAATTCCCAATAAAACTGTTAATGAAAGAAGAGAGAGAGAAAAATAGAAGTCTAATTTAGAAATTTTGGACAGAAGTATGGTATTCATTTTTATCATACTGGAACTGTGTTAGTTAAGGTAGGGGTAAAAAGTAGCTGTCTCTTCAAGTATGTTTTATTGTAAAAAAAAAAAAATTAAACTCAGTCTGCATAACTGGATGAAGATAACCTATCCAACAGGATCTGGGGACAGACCACTCATCAAATCAGACATAAAACACCTCGCCCCCACCCATCCCGGCCACCTCATGGAGCTTATATTCTAGCAGGAATAAAAAATAACGGATGGGGTACACCCTCAACAATGATATGGCAGTGTGCTACTGTCAGCTCCCTTATCTGACAATCATTCTTAAGACTTTTGTTATCTGAAATTAGCCTTAAGTTACACAAAATCTTCAAGAAAATACTTTCCCTTAACTGCCCTTTATCCCATTTTATGTGTATCAGTTCAGTTCAGTTGCTCAGTCGTGTCCGACTCTTTGTAATCCCATGAACCGCAGCACGCCAGGCCTCCCTGTCCATCACCAACTCCCGGAGTCCACCCAAACCCATGTCCATTAAGTTGGTGATGCCATCCAACCATCTCATCCTCTATTGTCCCCTTCTCCTCCTGCCCTTCATCTTTCCCAGCATCAGGGTCTTTTCCAATGAGTCAGCTCTTAGTTATCAGGTGGCCGAAGTATTGGAGTTTCACCTTCAACATCAGTCCTTCCAATGAACACCCAGGATGATCTCCTTTAGGATGGACTGGTTGGATCTCCTTGCAGTCCAAGGGACTCTCAAGAGTCTTCTCCAACACCACAGTTCAAAAGCATCAATTCTTCGGCAGTCAGCTTTCTTTATAGTCCAACTCTCACATCCATACATGACCACTGGAAAAATGATAGCCTTGACTAGACAGACCTTTGTTGACAAAGTAATGTCTCTGCTTTTTAATATGCTGTCGAGGTTGATCATTAACTTTTCTTCCAAGGAGTAAGCGTCTTTTAATTTCATGGCTGCAATCACTATCTGCAGTGATTTTGGAGCCCAGAAAAATAAAGTCAGCCACTGTTTCCCCATCTATTTCCCATGAAGTGATGGGACCGGATGCCATGATCTTACGTTTCTGAATGTTTGTGTATGCCACGTTTTATTTAAATAATCCCTTATTTGGGGATATTTCAAGTTACTCACAAGTTTTCCCTACCAGTATCTCTGATGATGTCTACATTTGCAAATGTTATATTAGCAGAGGGTTAAGGATGTGTACATATAAGTGGTTGTTTGAACAAAACAAAGTGGCACTTCAGTGTTCAGTTCTGTTTTAGCACGCATTTCTTCAGTTCTCCAGGCATAAAATCATATTGTTGTCTTTGAGTTTTCACCCCATTAATCCCACTTAAATCACTTTTACTACCTAAGTATCTTTCTTTCCTAAACCATTTTCTTAACTTATGCTTTCTTGTTTAGGGTATTCTAATCCTTTAACTATTAAAAACTTTCATCTTTGTAGACTCTGCTTTCTAATTTCTTGTATAATCAATTCCCATTGCTACAGTTAAGAAAAATCTATGTCATCTGTCATTCTGACTAGGTCACTATCTTTCTCAAATGGTTCCACTGGCTCCCTACAGCTTAGTTCACCTAACTCAAAAAATGGCTTACTCTCTGTCTCCAGGTTTACCCCAGTTCCCCTTATCTGATGATAATCCCATTTATCTCTGTTCATTGCCCATTCACTCTTTGAATGTCATACATTTTTTTTCCCTTAGTTTCTTCCCTAAAATGTCTTTCCATAGCTAGTGTATCCTAAAGAACTACCCTTATACAATCATTAGAAACATGTTTAGTATACACTATAGTTTGCTCTTTCTTTTCACAACTGAACTTACAGGCAGCAACCAAATTTAAGCCACCTAAGTAGCTTCCCCGGTGGCTCAGTGCTAAAAAGCTGGCCTGCCAATGCAGGGTTTGCTCCCTGGGTTGGGAAGATCCCCTGGAGAAGGAAACAGCAACCCACTCCAGTATTCTTGCCTGGCAAATCCCATGGACAGAGGAGCCTGGTGGGCTATAGTCCATGGGGTCGCAAAAGAGTCAGACATGACTTAGTGACTGAACAACAAGCTGCCCCAGTCTCATTTTAGACACAAGGAAAACACTGGTAAGATCAAAGTGTGAAAATTTTCTTTATTCCTCAAATATTCTCCTCTTATTATTTCACACATATGGTAGTATGAATACTTCCATATTATTGAATACAAAGACCAAAGCTTCCCTCCAATAGCCTTAATCTTAAAAGAATTTTGATATCTGAGGGGAATGACAGAATCAATCCCCCATGGATATGGAGGGACAACTGTATGTTCTCTTAACAGCAAACCTCAATCAAAAAAACACTAAAAAAATTTAATCTACTCAGTATAATATTTACTTGTTATGTTACTTTTTTAAAAACAGCTTTATAGCAATATAACTAACATTAAAAAAATACATTTAATAGAAAACTTTATGAGTTTGATATGTGTATACCCTGTGAAGCCACCATTCCCCACTGTAATTCACCTGTTCCTTCCCCTGTGCCCTAGGCAACTAATGATCTGCTTTCTGCTATTAAAGAACAGTCTACATTTGCTAGGGTTTTATATAAATGGAACAACATAACATGTCTCCTTTTTCATCTTTTTTCTAGGGTAAATAGGAGTGAAATGGCTAAACGGTATAGCAAATGTGTGTTTATTTTCTAAAGAAACTCCTAAATTGTTTTGCAAAATCATTGTATGATTTTATATTCCCACCAACAGTATGAGAGTTTCAATTTCCTCTAAATCCTTGCCAATACTTGTTAAGTTGATCATTCTCTATGTAAGTAATGTTTGAAAAAATCAGAATCTCTAAAATTTCATATGCTTCCTTCTAGAGTTTTTTTAAATATCTTTAGCTCTTACATTGAGGTCTATAATCAATTTCCAGTTAATTTTTGTATATGGTATGAGGTAAGGATCAAGGTTAATTTTTTGCACATGGTTATTCAATTGTTCCAGCTCCATTTGAAGAAAAGATTACCTCTTCCCCTACTGAACCATGGCATCTTTATCAAAAAACAAACGATATATGTTTAGATTGACTTCTGATTTCTCACTCTGTTTCACTGATCTATGTCTATCTATGCCAATATCAGAATTACAGTAGTTTTACAATAAATCTTGAAGTCACTTTACTGAAACCAGCAAATCCTCCAATATTAGCTATTCTATGACCTTCACGTTTTTAAAAAAATTTTAAAATCAGCTTGTCAATTTCTACCTGCTTAAAAAAGGCTGAAGCATTTTGATTGGGATTATAATGAATCTGCAGACCAATTTGGGAAAAGCTGACATCTTAAAAATATTTATTTTCCAATCCATGAACATGGTATATCTCTCCATTTATTTAGATTTATTTTTTGGACTAAAAGATTCTACAGATAAGAAAGCAGTCATCTAATAGAGGTAGTTTACAAAGACTATGGTAACTACAGTTTAGAACTAGGAAATCAAACAGCTGTGAAAAATATATATTTTTAAAATTGTTTAGGGATTACTTATTTTTTGAGACACAGCTGACATATAACACTGTAAGTTTAAAGGATACAATGTGTTGACTTGAAGCATTTATATAACACAATATGACTACCACTGTAGCATCAGCTAACACTTCCATCACATCATGTGTCATTTTATTTTATGGTAAGAATGTTTAAGATCTTGTTTCACAGCACCTGGTACACAGTGCAGTACTGTTAACTATAATCACAGCGCTGTACATGAGGCACCCAGAACTTACTCATCTTCTAACTACAAGTCTGCACTTCTTTAACCAACATCTCCCCAATCCATATGCTTACACTACTCTCTCTATCCCTTTAGTATCTAAAGGATCTGTGGTGATGATACTCTTTTATTCCCAATACTGATAATGTATGTCTTTTCTCAGTCTTCTCAAGAGCTAGCTTTTAGTTTTACTGGTTTTCTTTTTATTAACCTCCTTATTTATTTTTGTTTACCTTAGGTTTAAATTGCTCTTACCTTTCTAGTTTTAATCTTAATGTAAAGTTTAGGTTACTGATTTGAAACTCTTCCCTAATAAAAGTGTTTTGTGTTATAATCTCCCTCTAAGCACCGCTTTAACTGCAACCCTCAAGTTTTCAAGGATTGTAGATATATTAAAGAGAAACTAACTTATGAAAAACAGATACTAATGCAAGTAATTCTTGTCCATTGAAAGGTAAGCTGAGCCCTGGTGGAACACAGCTATCAGTCTGTGAATTTTGTTCAGTTCTGCATCCATCTGTAAATTCACTTCAGCATTCCTTATCTGATTATCAACGTGTGGTATCTTGAGTTCTCTTTTGAACCAACTGTATTATCTTACTGGTTCCCTCATTAATGGATGAAATAAATAAAAGCTTTGTTGTGTTCATTACCATATAACAGTCATGCTTTTACATTTCTAAAAATATTATCTTTTAATACTATTTTATAAACCTGAAGAATGAATGAATTCTGTATCTAGCAATCTTAAAATACTAGTTTTGTTACCACTGTAATTTTCTACTAAATTAGTGAAATAGAAACTATGGTCAAGAAACTGTTTTCTGATGTATTATACTATCATTTAAAACATAAACACAAGGACATTCACTGTAATTA
>SJYQ01040797.1:41142-69757 GCA_006410935.1 Redunca redunca
CCTTCAGAATGGACTGGTTGGATCTCCTTGCAGTCCAAGGGACTCTCAAGAGTCTTCTCCAACACCACAGTTCAAAAGCATCAATTCTTCAGCACTCAGCCTTCTTCACAGTCCAACTCTCACATCCATACATGACCACAGGAAAAACCATAGCCTTGACTAGACGGACCTTAGTCGGCAAAGTAATGTCTCTGCTTTTGAATATGCTATCTAGGTTGGTCATAATTTTTCTTCCAAGGAGTAAGCGTCTTTTAATTTCATGGCTGCGATCACCATCTCCAGTGATTTTGGAGCCCCAAAAAATAAAGTCTGACACTGTTTCCACTGTTTCCCCATCTATTTCCCATGAAGTGATGGGACCGGATGCCATGATCTTCGTTTTCTGAATGTTGAGCTTTAAGCCAACTTTTTCACTCTCCACTTTCACTTTCATCAAGAGGCTTTCTAGCTCCTCTTCACTTTCTGCCATAGGGTGATGTCATCTGTATATCTGAGGTTACTGATATCTCTCCCGGCAATCCTGACTCCAGCTTGTGCTTCTTCCAGTCCAGTGTTTCTCATGATGTGCTCTGCATATAAGTAAAATAAGCAGGGTGACAATATACAGCCTTGATGTACTCCTTTTCCTACTTGGAACCAGTCTGTTGTTCCATGTCCAGTTCTAACTGTTGCTTCCTGACCTGCATATAGGTTTCTCAAGAGGCAGGTCAGGTGGTCTGGTATTCCCACCTCTTTCGGAATTTTCCACAGTTTCTTGTGATCCATACAGTCAAAGGCTTTGGCATAGTCAATAAAGCAGAAATAGATGTTTTTCTGGAACTCTCTTGCTTTTTCGATGATCCAGCGGATGTTGGCAATTTGATCTCTGGTTCCTCTGCCTTTTCTAAAACCAGCTTGAACATCAGGGAGTTAATGGTTTACGTATTGCTGAAGCCTGGCTTGGAGAATTTTGAACATTACTTTAATAGCATGTGAGATAAGTGCAATTGTATGGTAGTTTGGGCATTCTTTTGCATTTCCTTTCTTTGAAATTGGAATGAAATTGACCTTTTCCAGTCCTGTGGCCACTGCTGAGTTTTCCAAATTTGCTGGCATATTGAGTGCAGCACTTTCACAGCATCATCTTTCAGGATTTGAAAGAGCTCAACTGGAATTCTACAGGTTGGGGGTGGGGGAAACACTAAGAAATGGTGAATGCATAAATTTGCACTGCAGAAAGAGGAAACAAGGAAGCATAAAAACAGAGTCCCATATATGATTCTGGAACAGAGCAAGGCAGAGATTTAGTGTTTCCCATTTTGGGATGACTGTGTGGCACACAGGAAAGATGAGGAAACCTAGGTCTCACGACAGCCTTCAGAAATTTGCTCGGTGTTTTTGAGAATCCAGTCTGTGACTGAATATTCTTCAAGGTACCTTCCTTCAGTAACAGTTATTAAAGGTGACAGGTGAGACACTAAGACTGCAAGATTAGGAAAAAAAAAAAGGCCAGGGGCATGTGGCAGTAAAATTCCCTGTATTTTCCATTTCATTTATTAGTTTAGAGACATGCTGTTTGTTGTCCTAAACCTTTTGGGTTTTCTCAAGTAGAGTTCAGTGAAGAATTAAGTCCTAATTGCCCTAAGGTAATAGTGCTTACAGTGGATACCTGGACCCCTAGGAGTCCCCGAGACTCCTGAAGGGCCCATGAGCCCCTCCATTCCCCAGCTACCTATTTGTGTGAGGTTGTATTCTCTTCACCAGTTCACTTCAGTTCAGTTGCTCAGCTATGTCTGACTCTTTGCGACCCCATGGACTGTAGCACGCCAGGCCTCCCTGTCCATCTTCACCAACTCCCAGAGTTTATTCAAGCTCATATCCACTGAGTCGGTGATGCCATCCAGTAGCATACTGGGCACCTACCGACCTGGGGAGTTCATATTTCAGTGTCTTATCTTTTTGCCTTTTCGTACTGTTCATGGGGTTCTCAAGGCAAGAATACTGAAGTGGCTTCCATTTCCTTCTCCAGTGGACCACATTTTGTCAGACCTCTCCACCATGACCCATCCGTCTTGGGTGGCCCTATATGGCATGGCTCATAGTTTCACTGAGTTAGACAAGGCTGTGGTCCGTGTGATTAGATTGGTTACTTTTCTGTGACTATAGTTTTCAGTCTGTTTGCCCTCTGATGGAGAAGGATAAGAGGCTTATGGAAGCTTCCTGAGGGGAGAGACTGACTGAGGGGGAAACTGCATCTTGTTCTGATGGGCGGGGCTGTTCTCTTCATAGACTTCAAGAAAACAACACACAAAAGACTTGATGCAGAGGGCAAGACAAGAATCCAGCTATCTTCTACTAAGCAGAGTGTAAAGACAATTTTCAAAATGTAACAAAATGACACTCTTCACATTGGAAAATAGCTTTTTGTCTTGGGAAAATGGTCAACTTCCATAAAAATTGCATTGTTTACCCTAATATACAATGAGTTTAATCAGGGTTATTCTATAATTAATTAATAATGAACTGTTTAAGTTTCTCAGCTTTAATCTCTAGTGATAGTGATAGCTATAAGCCACACAAGCAAAGGCTCTTTGAGGTCTCTACATATCAAATGTATACAATAAAGTACTTCTCTTTTATGCAGAAGATGGGAAAATAAAGAAAGTAGTCATGCAAATAACTTTCCGTGGTTCAGATGAGAAACTGCCATTAAAAACTATGTGACAGCATATTGAACTGGCATTTGATGAATGTAAACGACAGGACTGTAAACTACAGCAAAGTAGTGTCAAGTGCTCAGGACTAAATCATACTTTTAGAATAAACTAATAAACTATCAGATCAAGTGACTCTATATATTTTATCAAGTGACTCTCTGTATTTTAATTCACATGTATACTTTAGACATACTGCTTGTTTTTCTTAAAAACATAGTTTCTGGAGCATTTCTATTTAGATTCCATAGCCTGAGAATTTGCTCAAATATGTACCCCTATACCTGACACCTAGCATACCTCTGTTGAAAATACTGCATGATAAAAATGAATCTTTTCTGTTACCACATTTTATGTCATTGTTGCAGGAACGTCGGTGTCTAACAAACCATAACAGTCATAAGATAACATTAAAACTGAACACACACACAACAATGTACTTTTACAAAATGACTTTACTGACGTCATACAAGGTATTTTCGCTATACTTACCGTATCCCATATCTGAAGTTTTATCTGTTTTCCATCAATAGTTATCATTCGAGCACCAAACTCAACACCTGAATAGAACAGAAAGTGTTTTGTTAGGCAAATTAGTGGGAATATATTTCACATTTAAGGATTTTTTTTAAAAAAGGGTATTTCTAGGACATGCTATGCCAAATAATACACAGATTAACAAATACAGCTCCCATCCTTAGAAAATGTATAAGGCAGAGGTATTCATAAGACATAGGCTAAGAATATAATTTAACACTAAGATATCTGAGTCTTGTGTAGACATCAACTGTGGCCTTCATGTTTTGCAGGCTCAATAATATTAAAAATAACTAGAAATGAGATTCAAGAACCAATTTCTTAAAAACTATTAATGTGGTTTAACAATCACTAAAATGGACAGATGAATTTCAACATCATAGTCTTAGTTCCATCATGGGTTATCAACTAGGAAAGAAATCTCCAAGTTCATTCACTAGAGATGACCACTGTTTAAACATATTTTCAGACATCTCACCATGAATAAATACACATAGAAGGACACAGTATTATATAAATGGGAATACATAAATGCTGTCCTGCAATTTGCTTTTCAGTCACTATGCCATAAACATTATTCCATACCACAAAGTACTTTTTCAATAAAAATTATATAAAACTATACCATTATTTTTAATGGCCACATAATAGTCCTGTGTGTTATGTATCTTTAGATATACATGCATTTTATTAAGTTAGTACTCTATTGCTACAAATTTTGGTTGTTTTCAAATCTTCACTAAGTAGTTAATGCTGAAATGAATTTTCTGCATATATTTTTCAACTTATGATTATGATTTGGCAAATTACAGGAGACAGGATTGCAGGTTAAGGGAATACAAACTTTACACTTATCAGCTTACTACTTTGGCTTTTTTCCTTGAATTTACCATCTTTTGAAAATACTCATTCAATCATCAAAATAGGAGGAGGAGAAAAAAGAGGGGATAATTTCAGAAGAGCAAACAGCTGTGAAGGAGACTCTGCAAGAAGTCTATCACTTACATTACACCAAATCATTACTGCTTGGATTGTGTTCTTTCAGTATTTAGATCAGAGTCAGGGTGACGGGGAGACACACATGGTCCCCAGAAACCAGATGTCATCCTGGCAGAAAAACAGCTTTTAGTTGCCCAGAGAAGGGCACACTGCCCAGTGCCAGAATTTCATTTTAGCATCTCCTATAATTCCCCCAACTGTGATCAGGAAGGTGAGATAGAAAGGTGATTTACCCTTTCAGGATATGTAACTTGATTGAGTTTTTATTCTGTATTTTATTAATTTTTCCATACTAGGGGCAAAGTCAATACAAAGAAACTAATGGTATGTTTCTCAGACTCAGAAATACAGGAAAAGCACAGAGAAAAGACCTAGAAGTCAGGATGTACTAGAAAGAAAACTGCAAAACTGTACAATTAACCTCATATAAAACCACTACAGTGCTTATGCATCCACCTATCTACATGCATATAGTCATATACCGCCTATGCCACAGGGTGGGGGATACCCAAAACAACGATCCACCAGCTTACTCAGTGACACAAATATGAGTGGCTGAGGAAAGAAACTAGTGGCTAAGGACGGTACAGATGCTCTTTGAAATGCCCACTATTTAAAAGGAATGTCCTAAAGTACAAAATTCTACAGATCAGCAAGATAGTTGACAAAATGGAAGCCTTTTCATGAATTTTCTGTAACCACAGAGAGAAATCCTGTTTTTCCTCCCACTGTCATGGGAAGGCTTTTAACCACTATCCAAAAACATCTGCATTGCTCAATGGTATTCAAGATCTCTTAAATCCAATATGTAACGTCAAATTTGATGAAAAACAATGGCAAATTAGAAGCAGACCCTTGACTGACACCATGGATGGGTAGACAAGGCAAGCATGAACCAGCACCCTGAGCAAAGGGATGAAGGTACTCAAACTGACTGGCAACCATTCCGTCCTTTGACGGGAGGATGACTGTTATGGTTTCTGCTTTCCAGCCTCTTAGGATGCTTCACTCCTGCCCGTTTCCAAGTCCGAGTCCCCACCCTCTTGTGGATTCTACATGAAACTCCAGACACTCTAATATCCCTAATAATCTAGATGCTCTAATAATCCCTTTGCTTAACTTAACCCACAGTTGAGTTTTGGCATATTTAGCCCTTTATTCAAAGTATATATATACAGAGATTACTGATGCTTAAAAAGTCTTCAAAGATTTTGCCTCTAAAAACACACCTAATTTTAAAACCATGTTATCTGAAAATCAAGACTGTTTCGAAAGCAGAAAAATACAGAAAGATTGCCATTTTAACTTCACTTATTAATAGGATCAGGACAGAGAACAAAAACAAGAAGCCAAGAATCTAGTTTTAAAAGGCTACTACTATATTATCCAGGAATGAGATAAGAAAAAACTGACAAGCACAGCTGATTACTGAAAAACTATGATTTCTGTTTTCCTATCAAGTGAAAAAGAAACAAAGAATTCAAGTTTAGCTTCAAAAACAACTCTTTCCATTTTACCTTCTCATAACTGGGTTCATTCAGTGCTGGCTTTACCTTTGTATTCTATGTGGCAAAAGAAAATGCTGAAAGCCGAAGTGTCCTAGAAATTTTAGAAACAAACAAAAACCCCTAACCTTACACATCTCCTCTGGACTGTAAAAATTTTAAATTGTTTTAGTTAAGTATATATATTTGTGTGTGTGTGTGTGTGTGTGTATGCTTAAGAAGCTTATTTATAAAGTTTTCTTTTTTTTTTTTTTATGAGATAAACCATCATCCTCTATGCCCTTGAGCCTCTCCAGCCGATTCTGGCTGCCAGAGAAATTATCTGTGGAGCCAAAGGCCAGGCCTCATTTACCTGACACTGTTAGGGAGTGATGCTTATTTTTTCAGATGTTACTCACTTCCAACCTTCCAGGACAAAACACTCTGAGTGTAAATACACACTTTCTAAATTACCTCTGGATCGTGATCATCCTTGTAGAGTAAGTGCTTGCATCCTTGCATAGTAAACATTTATTTAGTATTTAACAATCAATACCAACTAATTGTGTGACCCTGAGCAAGTTACTCTATCTCTTCTGTTTTAGTTTCTCTTATTTGTAAATTGTATTAATGATCCCCATCTCAAAATTTCTTCAAGATTAAGAGTTATTACATATGTAGAATCTAAGAGATGATACAAATGAACTTATTTATAAAAATGGGAATACAGACACAGAAAACAAACTTATGGTTATCAAAGGGGATGGGGAGGTAGACATAAATTAGGAGTCTGGGATAAACACAGACACACTACTACATATAAAATAGGTAAACAACAGAGACCTACTGTATGGCACAGAACTCAAGATCTTGTAATAACCTATAATGGAAAAGAATCTGAAAAAGAACATATATATGTATATATGTATGACTGATTCACTTTGCTGTACACTTGAAACTAACATTGTAAATTAGTTATACTTCAATTTAAAATAAAGTTACCACATGCCTTAGTTACCATATACTTACTGCCTGGCACACAGTAAGTATTTTGTATGGATCCATTATTATTTCATACTATACTCCAAGATTTCTAACTAATGATGACACGACACTCATGAGGTGACTACTGATGACAGCCCCAATGAGAAAGGGCCCCCTGCCAGAGCCAGGGCACGTGGAGGTGCGGAGGCAGGGTGAGGCTCCTCCCCGCAGATGGCACTGCCAAAACAGACAGCAGGGCTGGTATCAAGTTAACAGCCATAAGGAGCCTTCCTTAGACCATCTTGAGAAAAAAAAGGATGTACTCCTGGAACTTAGAAACTGCAGAAGTTCAAAACAGAGACTGGTGGCGAAGAAGGCTGATACTCCTAGAAACAAAACTATAGATACTAGCAAAAACACAAGGTATAGATATTAGCTAAGAAAAAACTATGACTTACAGATAAGGCCAAAATGTCTACCTAGAACATGCAAAATAATTAAACAATAATAATGGTGGGAAAAACCTGTTTACAATAGCAAAAAAATCCATAAAATACAAAAATAATGTCAAAGCACAAGACCTTATGTAAAACTTTACTGAAGAGCATTTTAAAAGCTAGAATAAAAGAAAACACCTTATGTGTATAAATTGCTAATCTTAATACAATAAAAACATAAACTGTCTCCAAACTAGTCTATAAATTTAATATATTTCCTACCAAATTTTAAAAGCCTCACTAAAATTTTTGCAATTTGGCAAACTGACTAAAGTTCAACTGGAGAACAAATATACAAAAATAAGAAAGTTCAAAAAATTTTTTAGAAATTTAGAAAATTTTTAGAAAAGGAAAACCGTCAATCACACATTAAGTAATTAGAAAGTGACTGTAAATGTCAGTATGATACTGCCTCATGAAATAGGAAAAAAAAGAGAGAGAGAGAGAGAGAGTCCCCAAACAGGCTGACATATATACAGAGATTTAGCAGATAACAAAGGCTAAATCAAATAAAAAAGAAAGAATGGCTTATTTAATTAATGGTGTGGGGTCACAAGTTATGTAGGGATTAAAGAAAATAACCTACATGACCACATACCAGATGAAGTATAAATTTATAGTATGAGAAGAATATTTTAAAGAATATGTATATAATTCATACACACGAAAGGGGATCCCTTCCTTAGTAAGGCTTGAAAGTCATAACAAAAAGCATCAATGAATTTGACTAAAGAAAACTAGTAGTAGAGAGGGCAAAGATAAAACCACATAATAAAAAGAAAAGACACAGAAGTGTTTCTTAAACATATTTTAAAAAGTTCAGCCTCACTAAAAACTAAAGAGTTGAAAAGTCAAATAGCGACTTTTCTCCCTCCAATTCACAAATATTAATGTCATTCACAAGCTGCAGTCAAGGCAAAGGTAAGAACAGGTACTTTAGTACATCTGCGGAGGAAAAGCAAATGAGAACAGCTTTGTATGTGTGTTTATAATATATTTAAAAACTCTAGAAGGTGATACACATACCAAATTCTTCACAGTGGTTGCTGGAGGGCCAAAGGCAAGTTTACATGGGGAATTTAACTTTCTTTGGATTTTTACAGTGTTTTCATAACAATCACACAGAGAAGGCAATGGCAACCCATTCCAGTGTTCTTGCCTGGAGAATCCCAGGGACGGAGGAGCCTGGTAGGCTGCCATCTACGGGGCTGCACAGAGTCGAACACGACAGATGTGACTTAGCAGCAGCAGCATAACAATCACAACCTGTCAGGAAAGTATCCTTATGTTCTAGGATCAGGAAAATGGTCTTTGTGAGATCTGAACCAGATGCTCAGAAGGTTTTTTAAGCTCTCTTCCTAGTTCTTGGCAATGACATTCTAAATAACTTTATCAGAAAATTGAACCCCAAATAAATGAGGCATACTTTTAAATGATCTCTTGTGGGGGACCTGATATGGGAAACAATACCACCTTTTCCCCAAGAGTATACTTTCACTTTCAGCAGTCACTTCTTAGAGGCTGATGGTTTAAAGTGGGGGAGAGAGGAAGCAAGGTGTAATGAACATGTAAATGGCCTAGCTTCTGGATCAGTATTCGTCAAACTGTCCACTAGTAAGAAGTAAAATAAACACAGTGGGAATGAGTGGGCTATAACTAAGAGGGGGGACAAGGCAGCTGAGGGTATACAGAGGGGTAATTATAATGATATAACTATAAGGCTTAGAATTAAAGCTGGGTAAGGGGAGAAGTAAGAAAGCAAGAGAGGTGAGAGTACAGAGATGGCAGAACCAATGGATTTTACATCTGATGGGGTAGATAAACTTGCAGTGTTAGGAACCTGGTGTGTGAGCTGAAAGGATGGCAGGGGTGGTCAGATAGCCAGTCGCATGAATCCAAGACTCTGGAGTAGTTCCAGACTCTGGTGACAGGAAGGTCCTGGGCAGGACTGTGCAGATGAGGAGCTCAGTGGAAGCAGGATCTCAGAAGCACAAGTAAAGGAAGCGAGGGGCCAGGATGTGTGTGGGCGTGTGCACAGGGTCAACAATACGAAGCCTATTTCCACCTGGGGAATCCACACAGATACTCACAAAAGCCACTGAACCAGTGATTCTCAGCCTTTAATGTTCATGTGAATCACCTGGAGACCCTGTTGAGCTGCAGAATGGGAGCCAGTAGATTCTGTAACAACTCCCACACAATGCTGATGCTGCTGGTACAGAGAAACAGCCCCTAAGCCATCCTCTGGATGGCAAGGCTGGAGTCTGAATCCTCAGTGAAATTGTGCCCAGGAAGCTATTATAGATGGCTCTTTGATTCCGGCACAATTCTCACTGAGATAGCAGTCAAAGGGTAAGGAACATTTTATATAGTCTTCCCTTGCCTTTTATTTCCTCTTTGCTATCAGTTAATAATTCTTCATCACGACCCAACCTTAACCTTGTCACCTTCCTCTATTCATCAAGCAAAAGTCAAGTGTGCAGCAGGATCAAGACACTGCCTCATGCCTACTTTAGCAATCATTCTACACTCCTAGAAAAAGTATGTACTAAGGATCTTCTCGGAGAAGGCAATGGCACCCCAGTCCAGTACTCTTGCCTGGAAAATCCCATGGGTGGAGGAGCCTGGTAGGCTGCAGTCCATGGGGTCGCTAAGAGTCAGACACAACTGAGCGACTTCACTTTCTCTTTTCACCTTCATGCATTGGAGAAGGAAATGGCAACCCACTCCAGTATTCTTGCCTGGAGAATCCCAGGGACGGGGGAGCCTGATAGGCTGCCGTCTATGGGGTCGCACAGAGTCGGACACGACTGAAGCGACTTAGCAGCAGCAGCAAGGACCTACTAAATGATTTCTACGTCAGAAAAAGAAATTGTCGTGATGGGTGTCATGAATATAGTAGTTGGTGTCCAACCAGAAAAATAGAAACCATACGCAAGCATTTAAAACAGAGGGGATTTAAAGTACTGAATTGGTTACATTGAAGGAAGGGCTGAGAAACCCAAGGAGCAGAAGGTAATGCAACCCAGAGATCAGTAACAGCCGGAAGCTGCTGCTGTCTCCAAGCCAGGGTGGGGTGGGGCAAGAGGCAGAGAGAGAGAAACCAGGATTTCCTGAGCCCAGGAACCAGACAGCCAGTGACTCTGACAGGCAGGGGCTTGTACTGAAGCCATGGAGGACACACAGTAAACCCTGGCAGAGAGGGGAGAAGACCTTCGGCTCTTTTTGCTTTTCTCCTCTGAACTCCCAGGGCCTCCCATCAGCGAGCCCAGAAGGAAGCCAGCCGGTGCGGTCACATGAGTTATGGTTTGCTGAGAACTCCTTCTGACCTACTTCCCCATCTCTCTTCGCAGCAGAGCCTATCCTCTGACAGCAGCGAGGCTCAGGCCTATCCTCCCTACAGGGTGTGCTTCGATGAAAAGGAAGACACTTTCGACAGCACCCTATGAAAAAAAACAGCTGGCTAGCTGTCTCAGGACCGAGTCATGCCTAAGAGGTAACCTCAAGGTACAGACCTATTAAAGAACAGATCCTACATAAAAGGAGCTCACCCAAGTTAAAACGCATCCTGAGAACCAGCATGAAAGAGCAACACCTGTCTTACCCATCATTAGCAGATATAATTAAAACGAACAAGATGAAAATGGAATCTGCATGTTCTTACTATAAGTAGCCAGTAAGGAAAGATGTTTAATATATGCACAAAGTACATTAGGCTTGGGTGAATACCATCAACCGATCAAATAATCTGATTTATAAACTATATCTTCGATTTGGTACTTTAAAAATACACAGGACATGAGAATCAACTTGTTATGAATAGTGAGTTAATGATACCTATAGAAAACAAGTAGACACTGGCTGAAAATACACATTAAGCTATCAGTTGCAAACTTTAACTAGATTTCCAATTACCTTATTTTTACGTGGTTGACTAATCTCTATTGCAGCTATAGAAGAAGAAATCTAGATTCTTTAGCTTTTGGGGTGTAATTCTTTAAAACAGATTAAGAACCCTGAAAGAGCACACTTAAAGATTTTTGTTTTTCACTTAATTTTATACTTTTGCATATTAATGAATAATATCACTAAAAACAACCAGTAGAGCTAACAGTAATAATAGCTAAAATTTGTTGACCATCTCTTACCAGGAACTCTCATTTATTCTTTACAATTGAGGAAACTAAAAAATGCTTGATGGTAGTTTTTCTGGATTAATAATTACAGGCAGGCCTGGAGCATTTACCACACTGCTAGGCACTGTTTCAATGCATTACATTTATTAACTCACTACTGTTCATAACAATTTTGTGAGACGGTCCTACTACTTTTCTCATTTTACAGACAAAGAAACTGAGGCATGGAGTGGGGAAGGGGTGTGTCCAGCTAGTGGCAGAGCCCTGATCCGAACTCCAACAAACCGGTCCACAGTCTCTGCTGTTACCCAGCCGTCTTGAGATACACTGTCTCCCAATCTTCTATTCCATCATTAAATACAATCAAGATCAAGTATGATTGTCTGCTGCATTCCAACCACTCTTACAGAGTTGTGTAACGTTATTTTTACTGTAGATACAGTTATTTTAAACCCAGTGATGGAGACTAAACTCCAGTAAAGCAACAGAATCAGTTTCACTGATTTCTGACTCCTTATTAATGCAATGAGCCCTCTAGCATATTCCATGTCCACTACCCCAAACTTGTGAATCCATCTCATCTCTTTATAACACTTACCAATAGTAAGGTCATGCACTGGCTGAAACCTCTTGTCTGTAAACTGTAGCAATAAGCATGATTTACCAACACCTGAAAATAAAAAAAAAAAATTAAGAGAAAAATTCACAGAAATTAAGAAATTATTCATAAAAGTACTTGGAAGAGAGACATTCAGGGTTCCCGGTACTCTGCGAGCAACGTGCCACGATTTCTCAGTGCTCTACCACTGATCTGAGTGAAAGGTGGTGACCAATCCAAAACAGCCTTTGCATCCTTGATGTTCATTCAGCATTTCAACCTGAAAGATGGGAGTGGCAGGAACTCCCGGAAGACAACCAAGCAGCCTCTACCCCAGGATTCATGCAGGGGAGTGTTCCTGCACTCTTACTTTTTCTGTAGTAGTGAAAAGATTTAAAAAACACAGCACTTTCCTCTTTTTACAGTTTATTTTACCTTGGACTCGGAAAACAAAGAAACAAGAATTAAGTGTCTGGGATCTACTTTAGTGGGAAAAGCTGCTTGTTCTACCTTCTGGCTGATTCACTTTGAAAGTGAAAGTCGCTCAGTCGGGTCCAACTCTTTGCAACCCCATAGACTACACATTCCATGGAATTCTCCAGGCCAGAATACTGGAGTGAGTGGCCTTTCCCTTCTCCAGGGGATCTTCCCAACCCAGGTCTCCCGCATTACAGGTGGATAGATTCTTTACCAGCTGAACCACTAGAGAAGCACTGATTCACTTTGGAATCGACTTTAATCTGAATGGTATTCCTTTACTCTTATCATTGAAGTCTTGAATAACTTCCCAATTTTCAAATTAAAGGCAAAATTTCTATATATATCCTACTTGCCCTCTGAGGAGAACTGAATATTCACACCACTTCCTACTCATTTTCAGGCCCATAACTTTACAGGAGACCAAAGCTGCTTACTTGGTAGCATCGTGCACTTATGAAACACAAAGGCAGTCACCATTCATTCATCCATTCACTTATTCAAAAAGTCTCTGCTGAATGCTAACTATGCACATGGAAAACTGATTCGCTTGCTTCCTTACAGCCTAGCAGAGGGAGAGAAATTGAGCAGAACAAATGCCCAAATAATCTGTATGAACTGTAACTTAAAATAATTATAATAACTGCCATCTGAAAGAAGAAAATAAAGTACTATGAAGAAGAGTAACAGAAAAGACTTCATTTAGACTGAAGGGCTGAAGAAGGTCTTTCTTAAGTGACAAACTGAACGGTTCAATGTCTTCTACGTTATTCACTCAATGAGAGGACAATGAATAACTTGTCACTTGCTACCTGTCTTAAGGCAGAGAGAAGTCACTCAATAATTTTGCTGAATGACTGGCCCTAGTGTCAAGTGTCAAAATAAACACTAACAAATCAAAGATAAATTCTGTGTGTAAGTTATATAAGTTCTGTGTGTGTGTGTGTGTATAGTGCTTTTTTTTTTTCTTAACTTTTATTTCTTTTAAAAAATGTTTTGGCCTTAAGGGGCAGCATATGAGATCTCAGTTCCCCTTGCGGTGGAAGCAGGGATTCTTAACCGCTGGACCACCAGAGAAGTCCTCTATATGGCTGTGTTTTAGGAAGTATTTTATTTGCTCAAAGTTTTTTGAATGTTTTAAGATTCTAGTTAACTGAAAATAAGATGGAATTTCAAAACATTTGACTTTTTTTCTCTTGTATTCACAATTTCTCTTTTACATTACAAAAGGCACAAACCCATTAGATTTCTAATACCCCATCAACAAACAGCCTTGCAGGTCTAGGAGAGAAAGGAAAATTATTAAGTGTTAAAGTACAAAACAGGTGAGCAACTGAGATATGAATCTTCCGTTCTGCTTTTAAAAAGAGACTTTATTTTTAGGAGCAGTTTTAGGTTCATAGCGAAACTAAGCAGGAAGTACAGCAAGATCCCATAGCCTCCCTCCCCACAGGAGCACAGCCCCCTTCACTACCAGCCTCCTGCACCAGAGTTGTAACACCTGTCACAACTGATGAACCTGCCTTGACATACCGTCACTCAAAGTCCACGCTTCACATCTGAGTTCATTCACGGTGTTCTCCACCCTACGGATTCTGACAAATGTATCATGTATCCAGTTACAGCGTCACACAGAACTTTCACTGCCCTAAAAATCCCCAGTGCTCTATCAGTCCTGCCCCTCACCACTCCTCTTCTTACTGCTCCGCAGTCCTGCCTCTCTCTGACTGTCATATGGCTGGAATCATACGGTGTGTAGCTTTTCCAGATTGCCTTCTTTCACTTAGCAATATGCACTTGAGATCCTTCTTTTTTCTTCATTTCTATTTTTAGCGATCAAAATTTCCCCATATGGTAGAGAAAAAAGTTATAATTAGAAATCACAGATTTTATTACTGAGGGACCTCAAGAATCATCTCACAGTCTGGTAATTACTCTAGTGATACAAGAACCTTTATCTCACAACAGAGTATGGATTGCTCTGGTAATAGCAATACCACTTACTCTGGCCAAGTACTGACCTCACTTTCAAGACACCACATTCTTTCTTCAGGAAATCAAAGTATCTTTCAAAGCAGAGAATACATCCAAGTGCCACTATGGTGTTTCCCGGGTCTCCTTAGTCACCCACGCTACTGATCATTTGTCAGGATAAGTTAAGTTTCCAGATAGCTTATCTTATTCAATATATGTTGACTTACACTATTTTAATTCTGGGTAAAATACTTGGGGGTTCTGGCTCACAACTGGGAACTTTTCCAAACTGCCAAATTGAATTAGCTAGGCTTTTTCTCAGTCCTCAATTTATCTGACCCAGAAACATATCTATTTGTGCCATAAAATATTTCTGTAAAATTTATCTACCTACAATCTCCTTAAAAATGACCACTTCTGGCTTTTTCAGGCTGTAATCATCTCCTTGGTTCCTTAATTCTGTGACAGCTGCTCCTCTTCTTAAATACTGGAGGTTTCACCACCATTTCATCTTTGGTTATCTTTTCTCTTCAGCTGACAGAACTAACCCAGTCCTATAGCCCCAACATACACCTATAAATTAGTGATTACCAAACCCATTTCTCTAGCCACCACCTTAATTAATTTCATTCTCATTATATCCAACTGCCTTCTGAACATGTCCACTTTAACTCTTTCGGGTTGGGAATGCAAACTTGTAAAACCTAATCCATTCTGTTTCATGTTCCTGCCTACCATTCTTCCAACAACTCAAAAGTCACCTTCAGTATTTCTTTATCTCTGGAGTTGGTTCCCAATGGATCACATCAACAAGAAAACCCCTTTAATAGAAACTGCTGCACTTAACAGCTGTTAAGAGTGAAGTCACCTTATCTTCTTCCTTTACTCAGGGTCCAATACACTGTCCTCAGTAGGCCTCAGTGTTGTGGTGAGAACTGACTACCTGATTACCACATCAATGCCAAACAATTACAAGAACACTCATTAACAATGTAGATTCCTAAAGCCTCAGAGATTCTGATTCTGATTCAGTCTTTGGTTAGGCCCAAGAATCTAATTAACAAACCGCCAGCGATGTTTTTAGGCAATGAAGCCTTCTCCACAAGGAGTATTGGTAAAAGTGCTAGGTATTCTACTGAAGTTTATTTTTCTAGTCCTAAATTGTGGGAATGTGGAAACTAANAGATAATTTTAAAAAATTGATGATTGCTCCATTTTAAAAATCATAAGACAGTTTAATTTAAAATATGTGGGGGAAGCAAAGATCCAAAGTTTCATCCAACTTTTATTCTGAAATCATAGCTACACACTGTCATCTACCATGTTGGGCCCCAAAAGCAGAATGAACCAGATGTTCTACAAATGAATGACCTGTCTTCATGACTAAAAGTAATACATTGAGGAACTCTATGTTTTAAAGTCATACCAAAGAACTGACCGACCTCAAACAAAGACTATGCAGAGAGGTGGCAATCTGATGTAAATATCTGTGGCTTATTTTGCAAAAAGAAAATTTTATTCTTCATGTTCACATTCCAAACCAAGAAACCCGTGAAACATGACAAAACAATGAGGTCTACTCTTTTAAATAGAAAATTAATAAACTCAGCAAGATACATTAAAAAGAACATAAGCTTTATAGTTGTGACACCAGGGCTCATCTGTATTATTTCATAACTTGTAACCTCAGACAAAATTCATTATAGAAACTAAGCTCCATTTACACATTTGTAAAATGGGAAAAAGAAAAACATGGCATTTCTACTTCAAAGGAATATCATAAGGTTCAAATTCCAAAATTTTGAGTTTTTCATATTCAAAATTTTTAATGAAAACGTTAGAGGATTCTTCAAGATGAATATAGTTGAGGAGCAAAATCTCCAACCAGACTATCTGACCTTGAGTTCACATTTTTAAATATCTAGTTTCCACAACTGAAGGAAATATTCAGAATCTATAATTACCTTTTAACTAAAATGACTTCAGAGTTGTTTTCATGCTGCTGGTTTCCCACACATCATCGCCCTCAGATCTGAGACAGCAATCCTCTCATTTACTGCTATTAGATACTGAGCTGGCGCTGACGAGTGGGCTAAAGAGACATGTCGAAGTCCCAACTCCTGGAACTTCTGAATGTGACCTAACTTGGAAAAAGATCTCTTCAGGTATAATTAAGGATTCTGAGATGTGATCAGCCTGCATTCAGGGTGGGCCTAATTCCAGTGATAAATGGATACACAGGGGAGAAGGCTGTCTGAAGACAAAGGAGGAGACTGGACCTGTGCTACCACAAACCCAGGAGCCCCTGGAGCCACCAGAAGCTGGAAGAGCAGCAAGGATTCTCCTTGGAGCCTTCAGAGGGAGCACAGCCCTGCCCATCCCTAGATTTTGGACTGCTGGCCTCCAGAACTGTGAGGGAATAGGTTTTTGTTGTTTTGAGCTCTAAGACAAGTTTTTTAAAATGATGAAGTAGCCCAAGAAAACCTATAAAAATGCACTTGTGAGGAGCAATTTTTCCTTCCTCCCTCTCCTTGGACTCATTGGTCTCTCAGTCTTGTTGACTCTGTCTCTAATGATTCCTACCGTGATCAGTAAAAAATAGAGACTCAAACACCAGAAATATTAAAATAAGGGAAGAGGCAACAGGGAAGACAGAGCATTTACTTGAGAAACCTCTCAGTGAAGGCTAAGAGGGCAGGGAGGAAGAGACTCTGGACCCTTCTATGAAATGGCCAAGCCTTCTCCATCTCCAGAGCTCTGATGGACTCTACCAGCAATGCCAGACCAGCAACCCCTAAGGACAGGAACACATGTAATTCACTTTTGAAATTCTTCTCAGAAATGTGCTTTACATTTGGTAAACTTTTACCATTGCAGCCTCCTGTATTTCAATGTACACCACCAATTTAAGAGAGAAACACTGGACTATATTTGGATCCCACATGTGACAATGATAAAAAAAGTTGTTTTGGGTCTCAAGGCCTTGTTTGCTTATCATATCATGGTAATCATACATTCATTTTACTCAGAAGGCTACTGCAAGGAATAAAAGAAATGGCATATAAAAAATAAAGGTAACAAACACATCTATGCTTCGTTCCCTTTCCTGGTACAAATTCAGACTAATACTTCAGTGCATGCTGTGGCCACAGTGCTCTCTACACACTTCATTAAGCACCTCTTGTATCATACTTCTATTACCAATTCACACATCTACTTGCCTCCCTTAGGAGCAATAACATTCTGCATTTAGAAAACCAGTCTGCTCTGTGGCCTGGCTTAGAATTAATAGATGCTCAGTGAATGCAGAATTTATGTATTGAATGCGCGCTGAAAAGATCAAACAGTGACAGACTCGCATTTTCTATGTAATGACAAACAAGTCTACATTTTAAGAAGTCAATTTCTCAAAAAAGTTTTTATTCCCAACAGTGGCTTTTTCAGGTAGAAAAATGATGTTGGAGAATGAAATCATGACCATGTGACACTAAGAACTGCGTCTCTGACACTATCTGCCCCTGATTTAAGTGCAATTTCCCTCTGAAAACGTGAGGTCTCCAGGGAGTGTTCCTTCCTTCTCTACTCTGCCTCTGTCTTAGGGACAGTGGCTAGGCCCTCCACCTGCTGTTCTGTATTCTTTAGAATTCTCTTAGTCCACTTCCCCATTACTCTAACCCCATATTAGAGTCAGTGGTTCTTTACACCAGACTTCCCCTGTTCAAGCTTCTGTTTGTAATTTTCATCTCCTACCTGGACTCTTAGAATTAGTATGATTAATACATCCTTCATCAGAAGAAAAATTTAATTTGGTGAAGCTGAGGGTTTTTTAATATAAGCTGAGTTTAGATATTCTTAAGAAAGACCTAGCTTGTACAATATTTTCATGAAAACAAAGCTAGGTGCAATTTATAACTTTTTAAAATTTAAAAAGTAAAATGGAGCACTAGCTAATTTACATAGAGAATAAATGACAGAATATTAAATTTAATAGCAAGTAACATAGCAGAAATGTGGTTAAAAATAGCATCCCTTTCCTTTTTCTCCTCCCACTCTTGGGATTTTCTCGAACTAGTTTGTTTTAATGGTGGAAAATGGCTTAGAGCGAGAAGAATCAGAATGAAGGAAACTGAAGTATACCTCTCAGAATCTTAGAAAGTCACAGTATGTTGGAAGCAAAGGGGCCCTCTGTGCAATGTTCTCTAAATAGTAGGTTGTAACCAGTGAAATCAATTTACTGGATTACAACTAGCATTTAAAAAATGAACTAGAACAAAATAGCAAATACTAGACTGCAGGGACTCAATAGATAGGACAAGTGCTATATGCAAGCTATTGCCATACACACACACACACAAACATATGCACTTACACACATATTTACACCCTGGGCTGCAATGTAAGATGTACCTGTTATTGTGCTGATAAGACACAAATTTGGAAATTATTCTCCAGCATCTCATCCAATCACACACCCAGGGAAAGAACCCATCCACAACATTTATGCTAGGATTCACAGCAAACAAATCAGCTAAAGAATCTAGAACACTTCTGTTCTCTTTTAATGAATATTTACAAGGACAGGGATCAAGGAAAAAACAAGACTAAATCATCACAGTTGGGAATTTAAAACATAAACCAATCAACCAACCAACCACCCACCCACCCAACCAACCAACCCAGCCAGCCAACCAGCCAACCAACCAATCAACCAACCTTGGGTACCATGAGTCATCTACTAGGTGACAATTCTATTGCACAACCCTCTTTGTAAAGATTTTTCAAATAGGTAAAATGAGGATGACACTGTATCCTAGTTGGCCAGGGACAGGCTTAGTTACCCCTGGTGTCCTGATGAATTAGGGATCAGCCTAGATGATGAATTACATGCCTTCACTAAAGCGCTGATTCTCTAAAATGTGCTTTTCCAGAACAGCAACATCAGCAGTTATCTGGAAACTTTTAGAATGCAAACTATCAGCTCCACCCCAAACTTAATGAGTCAGAAACTCTGGGGTGGAGTCCTTAAATCAGTGTTTCACCAAGCTCTTCAGGTGATCTTGATGTGCCTGAGAGATCTGAAGAAGTCTGAAGTCTGAGAATCACGGGCCTAGTTATAGTCGACTAAAATGCTGGTCTCAGTGTCCAATCCTCTTTAGTTTTCCAGCTACAACTAATATGACACCATTACCTGCTTGGTATAACAGATAAGTAACAAAAAATAGTGAAGATATGCTGCTGTACCTCAGTGCAGGTTAAGTTCAAAACAGGGTTATCCTGGTTTCCACTTAGAATCTCCGGCGATCACTGAGCTTAGAATAGTGAGACTACCTGATCAAAGGACCACTTCAATATGAACAAGTAGTTTTTACTGCAGCGATGGACTTCTATAATTGAGTTCAAGCTAACACACTCTTGTCTTATGTAAAATATATGCATGACTTTTGACATTTTCAAGGTGAAAACAAGCTCTCTCTTCACACACAATCTTATTTGACCACAACAATAAGCCTATGACATCAGTAAAGCAGGAATGATAATCTCTCTCTTTTTTTTTTTCCACACCACACAGCTTGTGGGATCTTAGTTCCCCAACAAGGGATTGAAACCAGGCCACCGCAGTGAAAGTGCTGAGTCCTAATCATGGACTGCCAGGGAATTCCTGATAACCTTATTTTAAAGATGAAGGAACAGAGGCTTAAATGACATGCCTCAAGTTAAAGCACAGTAAGAAGCAGAATTGAAACTCAAAATAACGTTTTAAAATTTACAATATAAGTCATATTTTTCCACTGTACCACCCAACCTCCTGAGTTTGTTCTTCTCCGATACATATTACTACTTGCAAACAATACCTCCCCTCACTAAAAAGAAGCTATCTCACTCACCATGTATTAGCATCAATAGTAAGATAAAGAAAGGAAATATTCTATAAGCTTAAAGACTCTCACAGAGCAGAAATTTAACAAAGGAAGGTTTTAAAAAAGTAATAGATCAGGTGTGTCAACATATTTTAACCTGACCATTTTCCTGACTGTTTCATAAAGATCTCACAAATAAATTTCAATGAAGGAGCTTGAAGAGGATACTTTCTCATGATGCTATGAAAGGAAGAAGGTGTCTGGCTGTAAACGTACAATATAATCACCATACACTAAGTTTACTGCACATGATGTCTAAGTAGTATGTTATGATGTAAATGAGTATCAAAATAAAAAGACTAAGCACAACAATCCATTTCTTGCAGTGCTAGGTTAATAGGAAGTACATGATAACAGTACCTAGGTCAAGCTCCTTAAATCCCTGCAGACTTGCTATCAGTCGACACAGACAATGTTGAGGCTAGCCTGTTGAATTTAAGTATTGACATGAATACTTAAATTCACAATTAAATACTAATATTCTTTCTAAATTCCTATTCTTAATGAAGATGATTTATGACCTTCCATTGTGGTCACATTTGGCCTCGGCTGAGCCAATCAGATGTGCCTGTTCAGAATCTGGAATCTTGAAGGAATGCATCAATATCAGGAACCAGAAAGAAAGAATCCATGGTGGCTACAAAGGAGGTGCCGGACGACTGGCATGCACCAGCATCTGTTTCAGCAGGTTGTATTGACAGCAGGAGTCTGGCTGTGTCTTGCCTTCTCTGGTTGTGCCATTTTCAAGCTTGATTATACTGCCTTCCTATCAATTCTATGGAGCATCCTATCTTTCCAATAAAATGCTGCTCTGCTTAGGTTGACCACAGCAGGTTTCTGCTGTCTGCTAGCACAGACCAGAACTAAGAAAACTGAGGACTGACTGAGGTAATAATAATTCAGCAATGCAGGTTTTTAAAAAGAATGAGATAGATTCATTTGTGATATGTTAAGATACCCAAGATTTACCCTTAAGCAAAAAAAAGGTAAAGAACAGCACAATTTATATAATCATATTGGTGGGACTGGGACGGATGGACACACACACACAAACACACACATAGACATGTTTAAAGATGCACAGAAAATTTCTAGAAAGATACACAAATCATTACTATTCTATGTAAAATGGTGGAGTATTTAAATTTTCATTTTTCACCATAAACATTCATCATTTTTATAAAAAAAAAAAATCTGAGTTTTTCAAAGGATCTATTTTAGCATCAAATACTATATAAGCAATACTTCCACTAGCCCCGTCCAACAACCTCTAGTGTGATGTGGCATTTAAATAACTAGCAAAACATCTAGTGTGACCATAAATAGTCACATTAAATACTGGTCTGCTAAGAAAATTAGAAGCCTGAAAGTAAAATAATGCATTGTGAAACTGAAGATTTTGATTTCCTTTTTTAACTCCTAAAAGCCACTAAGGAATAACTGGTCAGTAGTACTTTTAACAAGACTTACTTTATGGCTAAGGCTCAACATTCACAGATTCACATTCAAATCCAATATAATTTTTCCATTTCTTGGTAAATTCTCCAGGAAAGGAAACTGTAAGCCAAAACGGATGGGGGGTGGGGTGGGGGTGGGGGAAATCAAGAAAGAAAAAAGGTTAAATGGTGGAAAGGCCTCAATAACTCCTGTCAGAAGTCTGAGTGAAGAGTTAGTTATCCCATTCAGAGACAGGGAATAAAGCTTCTTTTATGAAGCTGTACCCAGAGCATATGAAACCAACTCTTTATACCACACAATGCTCTTCATAGTGCGGTCCCAAGATTCCTGTATTCCTGAGCCTCCACAAACCCCAACAAAAAGCTCCACAGGACCACACTCTGCAGAACATTCCTGGTATAAAGTCATCCCACCTTCTTGGCAAAATAAAAGACTAAGGAGCTCAGTTCCATTCTCTGTTCTCCATACACAACAAATACACAAGTGGAGGCAAAAGCACAAACTGATTCTACAGGATTATCAGGTAGGGAAGTTCTCAGAGTCTGTGTCCCATCTGATCTATCATTTGTAAAATGGGGTCAAGAGCTATCTAGGATTACTGCAAGAAATGTATGAAAGCTACAGCACAGTTCTCAGCATACAGTGGGTCCTCAATATATCTGAATGTCATGAGCTGTTCACTCCAGGTAGAATGAATGAGTCTTCTCCATGCTCCTTCAGTACTCTGCATAGACAAGTCTCTATTACACCATCTTGTCATTGTGGCACACTTGTCTCCCCCTTAGGGTAGGGCAATCCTGCTCATTTTTCTTAACTCCAGCACCAGGAATGCCCACATAATACCTTAACTTTCTTTAAAAAGAAAAATAAATATTTGAATCCAATCCCCTAATGGTTGCATAAATTTCATCTTCCATGCCCTAATGTGTCAATCGAACCTCTGCCTGAACAGCCCCAGTAACCAACCTACTCACCACTTAACACTCTTTCCATTTCACAGCGAGTCGTCTACTTGTAGTCCTGATTCTGTCTGCAAAAAGCCACAAAGGGTAAGTTGAAGCCCCTTTTTAATATGACGGTCACCTAAGTATTTGAGGTCATTGTTATATTCTCCTTTAAGTCTTTTTTTGTTAAAATGTTTCAGTTATTCTTCCTTTCCTAAATATGTTGGGAAATATGGTTGACACACCTTTGTACCACCCTGACTGGTCTCTGAGCACAGATTCCAATGAGCAGATGTCCCTCTGAAACAAGTTTCCATAACTGAACTGCAGTTGAGTCCTGACTGAGCACAACTACCACCTGCCTTGTTTGTACATTACACTTTTACTGAGAGTCACCCTTCCTCCTCTGTGGACTCCTACTGGACTTAGTTATGTAAAACTTCTAAGTTTTTAGACATGTGTTGTTATTTAACCAGCTACCTCCATCTTATATATATATATATATATATAATTTTTTTTTTTTAAGAAAAAAGTGTATAGGGCTTTCACTTCATTTTTATTAAACTCCACTTTGCTAAATTTAGTCAGCCATTCTGGATTCTGTCTGGTGTAATCTACACATTAGCTCTTTCAATCAAAGTGGAGTTTATCCAAGTTGTTGCCAAGATAAAATGTAAAAATCTAGGATTGAATATAGCAGCACTCCCTCTCCAGGTGGCCTACATGGACACTACTTAAGGATAGTTATTCAACCAGTTAAAAATCCACTTAGCTGCAAAACCAGAAGAAATTCTTCACCCCATACCAAAGGTCATCCTGGAAAAGTGTGACAAATATTTTTCTTAAAAGATTGGTCAATTATCTCACCAGGCAAACAACTATTACTGCTTCAGTTTATAACCTAGTAACTAATTTCCCTATTTATTAATATCTGTATCAAGTAAAGCTTTTAACATAAGTGATTGTGGACAAATATACTTTTACTTTACCCTTTGAAACTGTTAAAACTGAACCAACAATACTTGGGCCAAACAGAGAAGATAAATTTTGATCAATAGATTCATTTATACTGAAGACTCCTGCAGATCTATAGAACCACCTCTTTCCAAAGGGGGTCAAAATTAAGAGAAACCTTGGCAAGGAACCTCAAGACACCATGAGTGAGTATAGGAAAAAACTCTCCGTCTTACAACCTCTTTTCTGGAGACCAGTGAAAAAGAGCACCACCTACCCAATATTCTCATCAAGTTTGGAAAAGACTTTTTCTTTTATAGAGTCCAGAGAGGATTTCCAAAGGACTGCCATTTTGCAGGTTAACATGTTGCTTTGCTTCTTTCAACTTGAGTAATTATAGTTTAAAGTCAACATGCTAAGTCACATCAGTTGTGTCCGACTCTGTGCGACCCCAAAGACGGTGGCCCACCAGGCTCCCGTCCCTGGGATTCTCCAGGCAAGAATAATGGAGTAGGTTGCCATATCCTTCTCCAGTGCATGAAAGTGAAAAGTGAAAGTGAAGTCGCTCAGTTGTGTCTGACTTTTCCTGACCACATGGACTGTAGCCTACCAGGCTCTTCCATCCATGGGATTTCCCAGGCAAGAGTACTGGAGTGGGTTGCCATTGCCTTCTCCGTAAAGTCAGCGTAGTGAATACCTTTTTCCATAGGCAAGACACCCCCTCAAACACACAACTTAATTTTAGGATACTCAACATATAAGAAAAATTATCTCTAAAATACTACCATTAATAAAGCACCCTGCAGCTTCAAAGCATCTGTGTACAAGGTTTATTTCAAGCTAACAAAAATCCTGTGAGGTAGGTAACTTAGACAGTACTACTGACATTTTCTAGATGAGAAAACTGAAGCTAAAGATGCCTGAACTTTACCAAAGCAATGAGTAAGCAGGAGCCACCATGACAATCCAGATATTTTTCTAATCACAAACAGCAGGCTCTTAAGAAATTTTCAAGAGTGCCGTCAAAGCTAAAATACCCAAGAAGACTTAGAATAATGTGTTATTTGCCTCCTAGATGCATAGTAGTTACTGCTGCTGCTGCTAAGTCACTTCAGTCGTGTCCGACTCTGTGCGACCCCATAGGTGGCAGTCCACTAGGCTCCGCCGTCCCTGGGATTCTCCAGGCAAGAACACTGGAGTGGGTTGCCATTTCCTTCTCCAGTGCAGGAAAGTGAAAAGTGAAAGTGAATTCGCTCAGTCATGTCCGACTCTCAGCGACCCCATGGACTGCAGCCCACCAGGCTCCTCCGTCCATGGGATTTTCCAGGCAAGAGTACTTGAGTGGGGTGCCACTGCCTTCTCCAAGTAGTTACTGCTAAAGGTGGACAAATGTTCAGGGGGAGCCATCCATCAATGTTAACAATGCCAGAGGCTGCAGAGCAGACATAAATGCACCATTTACACTGGTTTTTTCAACTGTAAATAAATGAAGGGAAACACAGTACTGACACTTGAGTTTCAAAGACAGCTACAAAGTTAGAGGAAAAAAACCCAAAAACTTAGAACACTGATGGACAACTCTATAGAGTGCACTAAGCCAGCAGTACTACACACGTTTTACAAAGAGAAAACTCAGGAATTTAAATGAATTGTTCATTTGCACAGATAAGTTGTGGGCAGGTATCCTCTACCCAGATTGTCCTAAAGGACACTACACAAGCCTGGGAGATCTGTCTACCATACTGTTTCCTGTGTGGGACAAGTGTGCCTCCCCAGGAAGTGTACAGCAAAGGGGCAACCTGGGACCTAGGCCGTGACCCCTGCTCGTGACTGAACTAGGCTGGTGCCAGAAGGCAGGAAAAAATTCAAATTCACTAATGATTACATTCTCCTGGTAAAAGACAGCCTCTCAGACAGAATTTTTTTTTAAAAATAAGAGTACTGGGCTATACAAAAATAGACTTTAAAAAAAGTGACACAGTAGGGCTGAAACAAAGATGAGAGTTGCCAGACAACCACTCTGGAGAAATGAGAGTCAAAGATGGCAGACTCTTTCAAGTTATCAGCTGGCCATAAATGAGCAAGCTAGGCAAGGAAGTGGAGAAAAAAAAGTCAACATATTAACTATTATGTGAACATATTTGTTCACACGTAGGGTGAAAGAAATGATTTTTGCTATGAACAGCATTATTCAAACACTATATAGCATTGGTCAAGTTTGGTTTAGTTTTTCAAATGCATATGGGGAAATTCTTGAAGACATTCAAAGAAGTATAAAAATGACCAAAAAAGATTAAAAAATGAAGATGAACTATTAACCATTTATTTAGTCAGGGTCACACACAAAATCTCATTTATTCATTCCATTTTATAGATGAAAGACACTGAGATTCAGAGGCTGAAGAGGCTGCCCAAGCTCACAAAGCTGCTGAGGAGCAGTACACAGACTATCCTTGTTTTACTGATAGAATATTTCTGCTCAGTTTTGCAGAGTGGAGGTAGTTTCTGTTTTAGTATAAGAGCGAACTGAGGGACTGTGTACTTCCACATCAACTCAACAGACCAAGCAGCTGATAAGCCAACACAAGAGGTATGATATGGAATATGTGGGAATTAAGAAATGTGTATCACATGGGAGAGAGAGCATGGCCTTTGGAGTCAGAAAGCTCTGGGCTCAAATTCCAGCTTGGTCAGTTGACTAGCTGTATGATGTGACAATCAGTCCACCTTTATTCACTGTAAAGTAGAGCCTTCCTCATGGATATAATTGTTCAGATTCAGTGAGTTATACCCCTAGAAAAGGCCCCATATGTTCAAATATGCGAGTGTGCATGCTAAGTCACTTCAGTCGTGTCTGACTCTGTGAGATACTATGGATGGTAGCCCGCCAGGCCCCTGTGTTCATGGGGATTCTCCAGGCAAGAATACTGGGGTGGGTTCCAAGCCCTCCTCCAGGGGATCTTCCCAACCCAAGGATCCATCCAGCATCTCTTATGTCTCTTGCATTGGGAGGCAGTTCTTTAACCCTAGTGCCACCTGGGAAGCTCATGTTCAAATATACTACTTGTATATTTACATTTTTCACCATACTGTATTCTTTTTAAGAGAACCAGAAGAAAATGTCTTTCAAGACTCAATTAAGGACTAAGTATATGTGTACACATACTTTTAAAACTTGATGATTACTATAAGTAAGTAGATGAGAGACAGTTCTCTGCAGTGCAGTTCAGTTTAGCTCCCCAGTTGTGTCCGACTCTGTGACCCCATGGACTGCAGCACTCCAGGCCTCCCTGTCCCTCACACCTCCCATAGTTTGCCCAAGTTCACATCTACTGCATCGGTGATGCTGTCCAACCATCTCATCCTCTGACATCCTCTTCTCCTTCTGCAGTGGTGCTAAATACAGTGTCCACTTCAAAAAAGTGTACACAGCATGGATATTAATGCTATTTCTGACTTCAATTTATTGTTTCTATCTACTGCTTCTCCTCAGCCTGCTGTGGTAGGGAGGATAAACAACCCCCCCCCCCCCGCCCCTTCAAGATACACACACTCTAATCAATCCCCAGAACCTATGGGTATGCTACCCTACAAGGCAAGGCACACATACAGATGTGATTAAGATTACAGACCTCGAGATGAGATGATTATCCTCGATTATCCAGGTAAACCCAATCTAATTATATAAGTCTTTAAAAGCAGAAAACCTTTCCTTCAATGAGAGACTGGATGACTCAAGAAGAGTCAGGACACGTGGCACAGAAAGACCTGACCCACTGTTGCTCTGAAGATGAAGGAAGGGGGCCCTGGGCCAAATCACGTGACTAGGTGGGTAGACTCAAGAAGCCAGGAACTGACGACACCAGCAAGAAAATGGAGACCTCAGTGCAGAACTATTCCGCCAACAACCTGAATGAGCACGGACTCTCCAGAAAGGAACCCAACCTACCAAGAACTTGATGATAGTGCACTGAGACACACATCGGCCTTCTGACATGTACTGCCACGTACATGAACTTATGCAGAACTTCAGAACTCTAAGATTTGCATTGCTGGAGCTGCTAAGAATATGGTGGTTTGTTATGTTAGCAACATAAACTAATACACTCTCTCTTACTTGCATTTAAAACTGTAGAAAATCTGTATGTAAGTGCCCTTAAATCCTTTTTGAAAGGAGAAATAAACTGGTCAATGCGTGCAGCCTAAGCAGCAGAGGCTGCCCAGCGCACATTCATCGTGTTCTGAGGCACTAGCTCTGTGCCTTCAAGAACTTCACTCATCATCCATCAACATTCATTTCCTTCTTTATTCCCTCAGATTGGACCAGAAACACAGTAACAGTCAGCTACCCCTGAAAATGGCAACACTCATGAACTGGAGAAACTTAGAGGTACATCATAGCTATGAAAAGTAGAAGAGCTTGTGGGAGAGAAGAAATAGTTTGCCCCAAAGGACACAGCTCAGTTTCATCCATGAAATGGTTACTTCACACAAACCAGTTAAAGGATTAAAAGCTTTCGATACTGCGCATGAACTACAAAAAGTGTAGAGAATTCCTCCTAAGAATCCACTAGGTAGACAGAGTGCCAAAAACTAATGTGATGGAGGTTTCTGTATAAATTCACCCACGATATGCCTCAGTAGTGGTAGTGTTAGTCACTGAGTCATGTCTGACTCGCTGTGACCCCACAGACTGTAGCCCACCAGGCTCCTCTGTCCATGCTCCAGGTAAGAATACCAGAGTGGGTTCCCTTCCCTTCTCCAGGGGATCTTCCCAACCCAGGGATTGACCCGGATATGCCTTAGCAATTACTTGCAATCCCAGAGAGCTGAATACCTGACAGTAGGAAGGAATTAATTTTAGAAAACGTCAGGCAGAGAGGCTCAGCACTGGCAAGGAGAGGAGCGCCACACACCACTGCAAAGGATGGTTTCAAAAAACAGAGGTCCAGGACTCGCTGC
>SJYQ01040984.1:3056-32504 GCA_006410935.1 Redunca redunca
TTCATTACCATTTATTTCTAAGTATTTTCTAATTTCTACTATGAATTCCTATTTGACCCACAAGTTGTTGAAAAATATATTTTTAAAAATTTCCACTTAGTAAAGGCACTTGAAATTCCAGGTGGAAATTCAGAATGTATATGTATTCAGAATTCTTTACAAATATAAAATCTTTCATTAAACGGGAAAGTCTTAAATGCCAGTCAAAGCAACTTACTTTTAATAAGCATTCTTAGATACAGTGCTGTCATAGTAAATCCATTGCTGGCTAAAATATTTATCAGAGATTAAGATATATTTTCTCCATGTCTTCGTGGAGAGTTTGGATATAATAGAGAAGACTCTAAAGGTATATAGTTAGCCTCTTAATAGCTCTAGTAATTGTTCCCAGTTTACTCCGCCTTCCTCCATAAACATGTATTAAATGAAGACCCTCTCCAGTACCAGGACACAGCTGGCAACAGCCTGTGCTGAAAGAGACAAGTGTCAAGTGTGTTCCCAAGACTCTTCCTGCCCTGTTGGAAGCTCCATGACTGAGGGCAAATGGGTCACATGGTTGCCACTGAGAGACTGGCTGAAGTGCTTCAGCTTTTTCGGAAATCATTTTCATAAAGCTTGGACAGTAGGCCAATCTGCTGAATGGGGGGAAATCTTTTCTTGTCATTCTTTCAAACATGGATGATAGAGGTGAAAATAAAAGATGGAAGATACAAAAGAAAAAAAAATTTTCAGGGACTTCCCTGGTGGTCCAGTGGTTAAAAATCTACCTTCCACTGCAGGGGATATGGATTCGATCCTGGCTGGAGAACTAAGATCCCACGAGCCACAGGCCCACAAGCCACAACTACTGAGCCCATGCGCTCTGGAGCCCAGCTTAACCAAAAAAAAAATTGTTTCCAAACATATGACTTTTTCCCCCTTATCTTTTTATAGCTGATTTCTAACTTAACTGCATTTAGATATTTGTTAGGCTAACTTTATGTGTGTGGTTGATTTTTAGAAATGTTCCATAGGTGCTTGAAAAAGAATGTTTATGCTCCAATTTTGGGGAGCAATTGCTATCTATTTCTATTAGGACAGCCTACTAATGGTGCTGTTTAAAATGTTCTATGTATTTCATAACTTCTTTTTGGGTCTATTTGAATTATCAAATACTAGAGGAGGTATTTAATATACTTACTTTGATAATAAATTGATTAATATCTCCTTGTAGACATGTCAAGTTTTGCTTTTATATCTTTTTAGCTGTGGTATTGGGCACTTTCCAGTTTTGAATTGTTATATTTTCCTTGGTAATTGGTTTACTATTTTTTAATGACCAGGAATGCTTTCTGCTTAAAAGTTATTTTGTCTTCTAGAAATACAGTTAATTCAGCTTTCTTTGGTTAGAATTTACGTATATTGTACATTTACACTGAATTTTAGTCTCTGTGTTTTGATATTTTAGGTGTATCTATTATAACTAGCACATAGCCAGATAGTTTTTAAAAAATTCAATTTGACAATCCATTTTTTAGTTAGAGAACTCAGTACATTTATATTTAGAGTAATTACTAACATAGTTGGTTTTCTATTCTGTTTTTCTGTTTCTTTTCCCTTTTCTTGTCTTATTTTGGATTGATTGTGCTTTCTTGTCTTTTATTTCTCTTTTCCATTTTCCTCCCTCTGCTCATTTAGGATATGAAAAAAAAAAGGAAGTTAAGGATGATTGCAATGTTTTTCACGTAAGTAACAGGAAGAATGGGATTGCCATTGACTGAGTTCATATTTGGGCATTTTAAGTATGATGCTTTTTAGATAAAAAGGCAAAGATATCAAATATGCAGCTGGTCATGGAAATCTGAAGAGTTCAGTGGGCGAGTTCTGAGTCACATAAAAATTTATAAGTTTATTAGTATATAAAATATTTTTTAAATGGACTAGGTAAGATTGCCAAGGGAATGGATTTAGAGAAGAGATCCAAGGATCAAACTTTGGAACATTCCGGTTTTAGGAGGTTGAGGAGCAACTGGGAAAGAAGACTGAGAGGCTGGTGACATGGAAGCAAAGCCAGAAGAACATGGCATCATTCTTGTAGCAAGAAAATGTTTCACAGAGACGTGTTTGTTTGGGGATCATTCTCTTTACTTTTGTACCAGTTCATCCATGAATTTTAAAGTTAAATAGTGTATTTAACCTAGCATTATATTTGTTTAACCTAGCATTTAGTGTTTAGGTTGTTTGGAAATTTCAATCTACACAATGCCAGAAATGGGAATTCTGATGCCTTATTTTAGTGTTATAAAGAATAGTCCAAGTGTCTATTGATTGAAAGAATATGTACCAAAAGTATCATTTAAACTTTAGATAATTGTTTATTTTGTTCATTTTAACAGCATCTATATATTGTTGAAAGCACCTTCATTTAAATGCTTAAAAATTTTTAAAACATTTCTTTTTAAGTCATTATTGAATTTGTTACAATACTGCTTTATGTTTTGGTTTTTGGGCTATGAGGCATGTGGATCTTAGCTCCCTGACCAGCAATCAAACCTGCACCCCCTGCACTGGAAGGCAAAGTCCTAACCACTGGACCACCATGTAAAACCCCTAATATTTATCTTTATTTATTTGGCTGCACCGGGTCTTAGTTGTGGCATGCAGGATCTAGTTCCCTGACTAGGGATTGAACCCAGGCCTCTTGCATTGGGAGTGTGGAGTCTTAGCCACTGGACCACCAAGGGATTCCCAGAAAACATCTTCACTAAGACTTATTTAAATATTCAACAAACATGAACTGAACATCCACAGTGTCCTATCAGATAAGGTTTCTGATTTCATGGAATTTACATTATAGTGAAGGAGAGAAGTAAAAAGCAATGAATAAGATCATCTCAGATAATGGTAAATACTCTGAAGAAAATAAAATAGGGTAGTATGATAAGGATGGGGAGAAGACATTATTTAAGATGAATGTTCAGGGAAGTCTTCTCTGAGGAGGTGATCTTAAGGTAAGACCTGAGTGTCAAAGAATCAGTCAAATTACCATCTGCCTGCAGTCAAGGAGTGGTAAACATACACATGAATTTAGGAGCTCTATAAAGTTATGACCAACTTAGATGCATATTGAAAAGCAGAGACATTACTTTGCCAACAAAGGTCCATCTAGTCAAGGCTATGGTTTTTCCAGTAGTCATGTATGGATGTGAGAGTTGGACTGTGAAGAAAGCTGAGTGCCAAAGAATTGATGCTTTTGAACTGTGGTGTTGGAGAAGACTCTTGAGAGTCCCTTGGACTGCAAAGAGATACAACCAGTCCATTCTAAAGGAGATCAGTCCTGGGTGTTCTCTGGAAGGAATGATGCTAAAGCTGAAACTCCAGTACTTTGGCCACCTCATGTGAAGAGTTGACGCATTGGAAAAGACTCTGATGCTGAGAGGGATTGGGGGCAGGAGGAAAAGGGGACAACAGAGGATGAGATGGCTGGATGGCATCACCAACTCAATGGACATGAGTTTGAGTGAACTCTGGGAGATGGTGATGGACAGGGAGGCCTGGCGTGCTGCGATTCATGGGGTTGCAAAGAGTCGGACACGACTGAGTGATTAAACTGAACTGAAAACTGAATAGTCTTTTTTTTGGTCGTGCCAGGGCAACATTTTAGTTCCTCGACCAGAGATTGACTCTGTGCTCCCTGAAGTGGAAGCGTGGGGTCCTACCCACTGGACCACCAGGGAATTTCCAAGAGCTCTACAGTCTTTAGATTGGGAACCACTGTCAGAGCAAAGATTTTGTGGTCAACACTGGCTTCAAACTTAGCCTTTACCTTGCTCAGTCCAGACCATATAAGCCTGAGATATCCCTTTCCAGGCTCTAACCCACAGACTACAGTTTTCTGTCAGTAAAATGGGGCCCAGAGCCTGTATTCTAGGGTGCTACAAGAGTTAATTAATGCCTATAACATTGTTTAATTTCTTTAGATGAAAGACCTAGTGCTGCATAGAGGGTTATTAGAGCCTCCCAAGCCCCAGGGAAAATGTCTCCATATCAGTAACCTAGGTTCTCTTCTCTCCAGTCTGTAGCTATGGAACAGTGGTTCTCAAACTTCCATGGGAACTAAAATCAAAGGTTGTTATAACATGAATTTCTGGGTTCTCTACTTCCAGTTCCTTGTTTGTCTAACTTGAAGTTCTGATTCTCCCTAAGAGAATCTGGTTCTCATCTTCTTGGTTCTGTGTTCTTCTGTCCTCTTGTCCTGTGCCTCATAATTCCCATTACTCCAGATTTTTGTCTTTGCAAATGGACCTGAGTGCACAGTTGTCCATATATACTATGATCAGAGACATCTTTGGTCATTTTTCCTGAGAGTCATTCAGAGCAGCTATTGGGAGAGGCAGGAATGTGTCTGTGTATCTACTTCTCAAATGTAGTCATGAGTTAGGAGGAGGATTTGGGGGAAACTTTTTAAAAATATATATATATATTTATTTATTTTTGGCTGCTTGCACTGGGCCTTCTTTGCTACGAGCAAGTTTTCTCTGGATGTAGCAAGCAGGAGCTTCTCTTTAGTTGCGGAGCACAGGCTCTAGGTACATGAGCTCCAGCAGTTGTGATGCAAGAGCTGAGCTGCTCCTTGGCGTGTGGGATTTTCCTGGAGTAGGGATCAAATGTGCGTTCTCCACATTGGCATATGGATTCTTTACCACTGGACCACGAGGGAAGTCCCAGAAACTTTCAAATAAAAGGAGGGAGGAATTGCTGACTGGTACTAAATGGGAGGTAAATACATAGAAAGTACTTAATCCTGGTTTGAGGACAAGTTCACTGCTTCTTACATTTTTTTTTTTGGTGCTGTATCCCAGTATAGGGGCTGTGCAGGTTTTGAGTGATCAATTCATTCATTCAACAAATATGTATGTATTAAATATCTATCCTATGTCAGGTAGTGTTTATATGTTGGAATTCACTGTTAAATAAGATCTCTTTTCTTTTGTGGAGTACCCATTTTAGTAAGGTGAGACAGAAAATAAATATATAAAGATATATACATAAGATTGTTTCAGACACTGATTAATACAAGCTAATGTAATAAAGAGGGTGAGTGACTACCTTAGATTAACATTTGAGCAGATACCTAAATGACAAAAAGGAAGTCTTGAGAATAGAGAGGAGGGAACAGAGGTGAAGCATTTTTGGCAAAGTGAATATCACTGCAAAGGCCTTCAGGCAGGAAGAACTTAGAATGTTTGAGAGACTGAGAAAAGGCCCATATATCTAGAGTAAAGGAGTGAGGGAGAGAAAATTTCAAGATGAGGTTGGAGTGTCTGAGGATTAGGGTTGTAGGTATTATGTATACCTTGGAAGAAGTAGTGCTGGTGAGACCTTGTCCCTTGGGGTAAGAATAGGAGAGGCCAATTCAGAATTGCCAAAACAATCTTGAAAATAAAGAACTGTATTGGGGGACTCACACTTTCCAATTTCAAAACTTAATTCAAAGCTACAGCAATCAAGACAATGCAATACTGGCATAAGGAAAGACAAACAGAATTGATAGTCCAGAAACAAACCCTCACACTTATGGTTAATTAATTCTTGATAAGCGGGCCAAGACAATTTAATGGTGAAAGAATGGTCTTTTCAACAAGTGATACTGGGAAAGCTGGATATCTACAAGCAAAAGAATAAAGTTGGTCCCTCCCTCACACCATATGCAAAATTTAATTCAAAATGGATCAAAAATCTAAATGTAAGAGCTAAATCACATCTTAGAAGAAAACATAGGTATAAATTTTCATGACCTTGGATTTGGAAATGGTTTCTTAGATATGATACCAAAAGCACAAATAACAAAATAAAAAAATTAGTTAGGCATAACCAAATTTTAAAACTTCTGTCCTCCAAATGACACTGTCTAGAAAGTGAAAAGACAACCCATAGAATGGGAGAATTATTTGCAATCATATATCTTTTAAGGAACTTTTATCTACAATTTATTAAGAACTCTTATAAAATAATAATAAAAGAGACAACCTGATTTAAAAATGGACAAAGGGGGAACTTCCCTGGTGGTCCAGAGGTTAAGAATCCACACTCTACTGAAGGGGGCATGGACTCAATCCCTAGTCAGGGAACTAAGATCCCGCATACAGTGCAGCATGGCCAAAAAAATAAATAAATAAATTTTTTTTTAAGTGGACAAGGAATATAAGTAAACATTTAGACATATAAATGACTATAAGCACATGAAAAGATGCTTAACATCATTAGCCATCAGAGAAATGCAAATCAAAAACACAATGCAATACCATTCATATCCATATAAATAACAAGCATTGGTAAGGATGTGGAGAAACGAGAACCCTCACACATTGTTAGTGGGAAAGTAAAATGGTATAGCAGCTCTGGAAAACAGTTTGTGTTCCTCAGAAAGTTAAATACAGGATTAACATATGACCCAGTAATTCTACTCCTAGGTATATACCCAAAAGAAGTGAAACCAAGCACTCAAATAGACACTTGTACATCAGTGTTCACAGCAGTGTTATTCACAGTAGCCAAAAGGTGGAAACAACCCAAATGACCCAGCAACTCAAACTGATGGATAAACAAAATGTATTATATCCATATAGTGAACTATTATTCAGTAATAAAATGGAACAAAGCACTGATACATACTACAACATTGATGAACATTGAAAGTATCATTCTAACTGAAAGAAGTTAATCACAAAGGACCATGTTGTATGATTCCATTTATATGAACTATCCAGAATAGGCAAATATATAGAGACAAAAGGGATACAAGTGGTTGCCTAGGACTGGGAACCTAGGATGTTGAGAGATAATGGCTAATGGATTTAGGATTCCTTTTTAAGGGTGATGAAAATGTTCTGAAATAGATATGATGGTTATGCAACTCTGTGGACATAATAAAAAGGCACTGAATTATATACTTCAGATGAATTGTGTGGTATGTGAATTATATTTCAATAAAAGTGTTAAAAAATAAAAAGAATGGTAGGGGCCCAGAACCTGGTATCTAATTAGCGGAGTCACAACAAGGAGGCTGAAAACCCCTAGGGTCTCCAAGACCAAAGGAATTACCACTGCTGGGCAAGAACTGGGGAATTCTCCAATACCAACTCTAGGAACATACTAGTTAAGTGAGCCCAAGGGAAGAACCATAGCCTTAGGAGGTTTCTGCAGGTTGTTTTCAGAAACCTGTTTGTGTTCATCTCCCATGAATATATCCATGTCCAAAGGGGATAATGTGTAGTGATGCAAATAGAGCTATGTTCTTTCTCTCGATCCTTTGCTCTTTTCAATGACAACATACTTATTTCAGAATCCTTAACTCCAGCCTGGACATATCTCCTGTTCATTGATAACTATAGGATCACAGAGCTGGAAGATCATCTCATTTGAAAGATACAGAAACTGAGGGTCCAGAGGAAATTGACCCACATGATCACACAGCCAGTAAATAGCACAGCTGTCAGTCATGTCTGACTCTTTGCCACCCCATGCACTGCAGCATGCCAGGTTTCCCTGTCCTTTACTATCTCTTGGATAGTAAAGGAGTTTGCTCCAAACTCATGTCCACTGAGTCAGTGACGCTATCCAACCATTTCATCCTCTGTTGCCCCCTTCTCCCCATGCCCTCAATCTTTCCCAACATCAGGGTCTTTTCCCAAGGGACTCTCATGAGTCTTCTCTAGACTCACAATTCAAAAGCAATTCTCACATCCATACATGCCTACTGGAAAAACCATAGCTTTGATTATATGGATCTTTGTCAGCAAAGTGATGTCTCTTCTTTTTAATATGCTGTCAAGGTTTGTCATAGTTTTTCTTCCAAGAAGCAAGCGTCTTTTAATTTTATGGCTGCAGTCACCATCCACAGTGATTTTGGAGCCCAAGATAATAAAATATGTCACTGTTTCCACTTTTTCCCCATCTATTTGCCATGAAGTGATGAGACTGGATACCATGATCTTAGTTTTTTAAATGTTGAGTTTCAAGCCCACTTTTTCACTCTCCTCTTTCACCCTCATCAAGAGGCTCTTTAGTTCTTCATTTTCTGCCCTTAGAGTGATATCATCTGCATATCTAAGGTTGTTGATATTTCTCCCGGCAATCTTGATTCCAGCTTGTGATTCATCCAGCCCAGCATTTCACATGATGTACTCTGCATTGACATAAATAAGCAATATACAGCCTTATAGACAATATACAGCCTTGACATAGTCCTTTCCCAATTTTGAACCAGTCCTTTCCCAATTTTTAACCAGTCTGTTGTTCCATGTTGGTTATAACTGTTGCTTCTTGACCTGCATAAAGGTTTCTCAGGAGGCAGGTAAGGTTGTATGGTATTCCCATCTCTTTAAAAATTTTCCACAGTTGTAATCCAGAGTCAAAGGCTTTAGCGTAGTCAATGAAGCAGAAATAGATATTTTTCTGGAACTCCCCTGCTTTTTCTCTGATCCAAGGGATGTTGGCAATTTGATCTCTGGTTCCTCTGGCCTTTCCTAAATCCAACTTATACATCTGGAAGTTCTTGGTTCATGTACTTTTGAAGCCTAGCTTGAAGGATTTTTTAGTATTACCTTGCTAGCATCTGAAATAAGTACAATTTTATGGTAGTTTGAATATTCTTTGGCATTGCCTTTCATTCCTTTGGATTGGAATGAAAACTGACCTTTTCCAGTCTTGTGGCCACTGTTGGGTGTTCCAAATTTGCTGACATATTGAGTGCAGCACTTTCACAGCATCATCTTTTAGGATTTTTAAATAGCTCAGCTGGAATTCCATCACCTTCACTTTTTTGTAGTAGTGCTTCCTAAGGCCCACTTGACTTCACACTTCAGGATGTCTAGCTCTAGGTGAGTGATCACACCATCGTGGTTATCTGGGTCTTTAAGATCTTTTTTATATAATTCTTCTGTATATTCTTACCACCTCTTCTTAATATCTTTTTCTTCTGTTAGGTCCATACCATTTCTGTCCTTTTTGTGCTCATCTTTGCATGAAATGTTCCTTTGGTATCTCTTTTTCTTGAGGAGATCTCTAGTCTTTCCCATTTGATTGTTTTCCTCTATTTCTTTGCACTGTTTACTTAAGGTTTTCTCTTATCTTAATGGCACAGAGGAGACTCAAATCATGGTGAAATGCCTTATGCCTAAATTCCCCATCCTAGTGACTATATCCCTAAGGAATTAGTAATGGCCTACGGAAAGAAGGGCTCAGACCAGGAGAGGGGTAGGAGGTAAAGGAGAAGCTTAGGTGAATGTGGAGATAGAAGGGGAGAAATAAGGAAAAGTAGCAGTTACTATTATGTTGGTTTACATTTTTTTCTCTTTAAGTTTGATTTCTTTCCATTTTGATTTAATTAACTATGTGGTACTATGGCCCAGAAGAATTGTTCATTCTTAAAAGCCATTGAAGGGTCTGTGCTTACTTGCTCAGTTGTGTCTGACTCTTTGCAACCCTGTGAACAATAGCCCACCAGTCTCCTCTGTCCATGGGGATTCTCCAGGCAAGAATACTGGAGTGGGTTGCCATGCTCTCCTCCAAGGGATCTTCCCAACCCAGGTGTCAAACCCAGGTGTCCTGCACTGCAAGCATATTCTTTACCAGCTGAGCTACCAGGGAGGCTCAGTGAAGGGTTTAGGCCATTTTAAGAAATAGGCCAAAGCAGAAGGAAGGGAATCCAAAGATTACTGCTTTAGGGATGTCCCAGGCTCCTTCCTGTCCATGCTATTGAGCCCAAGTGGACCAGATGTGGCCCCTGACAGTTTGTCTTTACTGGCTAACTCTGGGGTTTCTAAATAAACTCCTTAACAGCTGTCAAGGTGCATCACTCTCATCTGCCTAGTCTCTTTACTCAGCACAACCCATAAGTCTTATCTGGAGACTTAGATGAGGAAAAGAAGGGAAAGAAGTACCTTTTCCCTTTCACAGACTGATATCAGAGATATGCAGAGCACAGTACAGACCTCTTATTCCCATGCTCAGCTAATGATGAGTGATGGCTGAGTGGGAAAAGACTGAAAACCCAGCAGAGTCTCTACAGGTCATCTACTCCACCCTTCTGCCTCCAATGGAACTGCTATACTACAGTGCTGCAGCAGCTCTGAAACGTTTTGGTCTCAGAACCCCTTAACACTATGAAAAATTATTACAGATTCAAAGAGCTCTTGTATATGTAAGCTTTGTCTATTGATATTTTTGTCTATCAGCGTTTACTGTATCAGAAATTTAAACTGAGGAATTTTTTTTTTTCAGCCATACTGTGCGGCATGTGGGATCTTAGTTCCCTGACCAGAAATCAAACCTGTGCCCCCTGTATTTAAAGTGTGAGTCTTAATCACTGGACCACCAGAGAAGTACCTAAACTGAGAAATTTTTTTAAATGTGTAATTTGATTTCATAAATGTGAACACTAGTTACATATTTTTATGAAAAAATGTATCTTTCAAAACAAAAAGAATTTAATGAGAAGAGTGGAATTTCTAATGTCTGGCTTAATAAAAGACAGATGGATTTTCTTATCTGCTTCCAAATTCAGTCAATTGCAATATAGCATTTTGGTTGAATAATAGGAAGCAAATTTGGACTTGCACAGATACGAGTGGGAAAAGGGAAAAATATTTTAATGGCTTTTCCAGATAAGCTTAGTTATTTTCTTTAATACCACACCAAAATTAAATGACTGTTAGTTTTGTAAAGGTTTAAAACATAACTATAAAGTTTTCACGCTCTGTTACATTAAAATCCATTGGTCTATCTTTGGATGGTTCTTTTATTCATTTATGGGTTTGCAACATCAAATATTGATCATTTGGGAAATATCGGTCCATTGAGTTATGAAGGACTTGCAAATACTGACACATTTAACAATATAATTTTTAAAAACCACATTTGTTAATATTATAATTATCTCTTCAGAAAAATCTTTACGTTTTGGGAAACAGTAAACCAGTGGCTGTGGATACAATTTTTAAAAATCCTCATTTTTGCCCCAAAGCCTGAATTTTATAACTGGAAACAGATACTGTCAGCTGTTTCCTTTCAAGTGGCAGGCTCCGAAAAATGTTTGCCAAACACACAAGTCTGAATTACCAAATTTATCTGTCAGTCACACTTTCAAGTAAAAATGGTATTACATGAAAAAGTGGTTAGTTCAGCTTTGCAACTGGAATAGTTGCCTAAGTGATTTTCCTTGAGACAATCAATGTATCTGAGACAAGCAATGTATAGAAGTGCTTTATGTATATATACTTCCCATTTCCTCAGGTAGAATGTTTAAAACATATATACGCAAGGGTTGAGTTTTAATAAAATTAATTTTACCACTCCATTAAGGATATTCATAGTAAACTTGGCGTTTTTTTCCCTTTGAGTGCTGATTAGGGAAGACTACATTAACTACTAGTACATTTTGATACCATTGCCTTGAACAGTGCTAAGGCACCAGCAGTTTGAACCCACCATTGCTTTTGTACTATCAGAAAGTCAACATGGTGAAATGTAGTATTGAATGATAATGGAAACAGTTTAACTCACAGTCCTGAAAAGCCTCTGGGGCCTCCAGGAGTCTATAAACCATACTGTGAAACTGGCAATATATGCGTGTGTGTATGTATGCAAACATATGTAAAATAGTTATCCACTAATTTGACATTTCTCTGAGTTAAATATAATTCCCTACATTTGGCCTAAAAAAAGGTGCATTCTAAATTTTAACTAATTTGCTTTCCCCCCCAAGTTTAATTTATTGGATAAGTAACATAACAACAATAAAGATATTTCAAATTAAAAAAATCATCTACCAATTTCTATGGTTTAATTTTAAGGTAGTAATGGGAGTGCTTTTGGAAATCTTTTATTACAAAAGTATTGTATGCTCATCATAAACAAATTCAAACAATAAATGTACAAATATTTTTATTCAAAAGCAGAAATAATTGCATATACTTTTTCACTCAGCAGTTTACCATGAACATTTTACTCACAGGGATTAACTTGGTGGTCCAGTGGCTAACACTCCACACTCCCAATGCAGTGGGCCTGAGTTAAATCCCTGGCCAGGAACTAGATCCCACATGCTATAACTAAGATCTGACATAGCCAAATAAATAAATGTATTTTTAAAATTTTTACAGATTTCACTTTCTTATTAACAAATATATACTAAGTTATTTTATAACCATACTGCAAATTATTAGTGACTTTCTTATTGACAGACAAGCAGGGTTTCAATGAACATCTTTGTACAAATATTTCTGAGCTATATGTGAGTGTCTCTGTGCACTATACCCCTCAGAATTGGAAGTTGACTTGCTAATCAAGCAGTATGTACATTTAAAAATTTGAAGGCATTTCCAAACTGAATCCCTAAAGACTGTATCAATTTACACACCTGATAAAGGTATATGAGAAAGCAACATAGGACTTTTGAGTGTAACTGTTGCATATGAGATGATTGGACTTCCCTGGTAGCTCAGACAGTAAAGAATCTGCCTGTAATGCAGGAGACCTGGGTTTGACCTCTGTGTCAGGAAGATCCCCTGACGTAGGAAGTGGTAACCCACATCAGTATTCTTGCTTGGAGAATCCCATGGACAGAGGTGACTGGTGGGCTATAGTCCATGGGGGTCACAGAGAGTTAGACATGACTGAGCAACTTTCACGTCACATGAGATGAGCAGGGTCTGAACAGTGATCTCACTATTGTTCTCCAGGGTTTTTTTTTTTTAATATTTCTGAATCCTTTGGTCACTCTTCAGGGATCCTAATACCCACTGAAAATCCCTATTAGATAGATTAATATTGCTGCTTTCTTAGGATTCTCTATTATGGCTCAATTTTGTATAAAAACCCTGCCAGATTATGGGCAGAGGCATTGGGACAATCAAGGGCTTTAGCCAAACCCCAGAGGCCACTGACAGGCTTGCCCACTTCTCAGACACTTGTCCCACATAACTCTTGTACTGGTGAAGCAATCTTCTTCAACTGACAAACCTTTTGCATCTACTTATCTCTGCTGGAAAAGTTCAACTCTGGCTTTTTTCTTCTTGTCACTGGTGTGCCAATGCCAGAATTTAAGAGGGCCCTCTATGTGAGAAATTTCATTGCAGAGTCTTGAACACAGTTTTTCTTATAGCTTCTGTGAACTTGTACCAGACGCATGTCTCACTGTCCATAGTTATCTTTTTGGGACCATAGCAGACACTATGCTACTTCTTTAGGGCAAAACATCTGGGAGGTGGCATTTGTAGCTGCCCTGCAGGTGAAAGCCATGCTGCGTCTCCTGATTTATGAGCCTGGCTTGATGAGCAAGGGGTGTGGTAAACTGAGTTCAGTTCAAACACTCCACAAGAGTCTCCAAGATCAGCCTTTAGAATGACTCAGTTTTCACGTGTAAGCCAAAATTCCTCCCTGAGCTGGAATCCTGGGCTTGCTGTCTTCTCACTTTGGTAAGAACAATGTACCTCGGATTTTTATAGAAAACAGAGGGTTAGATAGATGGGGTCATATAGGAACCAGATATTTTCCTGGAAGATACTGACCCTAATACCCACTCCTCCAGTTTCTCCTTTATTAAAAGGAGGAGTACTTATTAAAAAGACTAAAGGACTCCTTAAGAGCTCTTCTGATTCAAAACTGCTGATTTACTACATGCCAAAATTAGAGATACCAAGGGAATATTTCATGCAAAGATGGGCTCAATAAAGGACAGAAATGGTATGGACCTAACAGAAGCAGAAGATATTAAGAAGAGGTGGCAAGAATACACAGAAGAACTGTACAAAAAAAGATCTTCATGACCCAGGTAATCACGAAGGTGTGATCACTCACACTCACCTAGAGCGAGACATCCTGGAATGTGAAGTCAAGTGGGCCTTAGGAAGCATCACTACAAACAAAGCTAATGGAGGTGATGGAATTCCAGTTGAGCTATTTCAAATTCTAAAAGATGATGCTGTGAAAGTGTTGCACTCAATATGTCAGCAAATTTGGAAAACTCAGCAGTGGCCATAGGACTGGAAAAGGTCAGTTTTCATTCTAATCCCAAAGAAAGGTAATGCCAAAGAATGCTCAAACTACTGCACAATTGCACTCATCTCACACGCTAGTAAAATAATGCTCAAAATTTTCCAAGCCAGGTTTCAGTAATACGTGAACCGTGAACTTCCAGATGTTCAAGCTGTTTTAGAAAAGGCAGAGGAACCAAAGATTAAATTGCCAACATCTGCTGGAACATGGAAAAAGCAAGAGAGTTCCAGAAAAACATCTATTTCTGTTTTATTGACTATGCCAAAGCCTTTGACTGTGTGGATCACAATACACTGTGGAAAATTCTGAAAGAGATGGAAATACCAGACCACCTGACCTGCCTCTTGAGAAACCTGTATACAGGTCAGGAAGCAACAGTTAGAACTGGACATGGAACAACAGACTGGTTCCAAATAGGAAAAGGAGTACATCAAGGCTGTATATTGTCACCCTGCTTATTTAACTTATATGCAGAGTACATCATGAGAAATGCTGGGCTGGATGAAACACAAGCTGGAATCAAGATTGCTGGGAGAAATATCAATAACCTCAGATATGCAGATGACACTACCCCTATGGCAGAAAGTGAAGAAGAACTAAAGACCCTCTTGATGAAAGTGAAAGAGGAGAGTGAAAAAGTTGGCTAAAGCTCAACATTCAGAAAATGAAGATCACGGCATCTGGTCCCATCACTTCATGGCAAATAGATGGGGAAACAGTGGAAACAGTGTCAGACTTTATTTTTGGGGGCTCCAAAATCACTGTGGATGGTGACTGCAGGAATGAAATTAAAAGACGCTTGCTCCTTGGAAGGAAAATTATGACCAATCTAGACAGCATATTAAAAAGCAGAGACATTACTTTGCCAACAAAGGTCCGTCTAGTCAAGGCTATGGTTTTTCCATAAGTCGTGTATGGATGTGAGAGTTAGACTATAAAGAAAGCTGAGCGCCAAAGAATTGATGCTTTTGAACTGTGGTGTTGGAGAAGACTCTTGAGAATCCCTTGGACTGCAAGGAGATCCAACCAGTCCATTCTAAAGGAGATCAGTCCTGGGTGTTCATTGGTAGGACTGATGTTGAAGCTGAAACTCCAATACTTTGGCCACCTGATGCGGAGAGCTGACTCATTTGAAAAGACCCTGATGCTGGGGAAAGATTGAGGGCAGGAAGAGATGGGGACGACAGAGGATGAGATGGTTAGATGGCATCACCGACACAATGGATATGGGTTTGGATGGACTCCGGGAGTTGGTGATGGACAGGGAGGCCTGGTGTGCTGCAATTCATGGGGTTGCAAAGTGTTGGACACGACTGAGCAACTGAACTGAACCACTATGACTTGAAAAATAAGTTGATTCTTGCTGTGGGGGTTACTATTTAACTGTTTTCTCATCAGTTTCTACTTAACTATGCTCAAACCATGAGATTCCAAACTTTTGCCAGTCCTGGGACTTTCTAAAGTCTATGGAAGAAGGCTGTGGTACCAGCCAAGAAGAGCCTCTAGAGAAGATGGATGTGGCTGCCCAAGCTGTAGGACACAAGCGGATGTTTGGAGTGGTTAGCCTCAGTTCTCTAACTGTGGAACAGGAGAGGTAGGAGCTTCATTGTGATGCACATGGTATGATTCTGGGTTTCTCCAAGGCATCTTTGAACCCTGTTCTTGTCAATGTTCTTGTCAATGTACTTTACAACCGTGGACTAGTGCATCTGGCCTGAACCGGAGCCCCTATTTACTTGCTGGTTCTTATTCCTCGGTGTTATTCTTAATTTTCCCTTTGAATTAGTACTGACTGATGGTGGGAAGCTCACAGAATTGCTACTAGTACCACTTTCAGTAAGTATGTATCTTTTAGTGCAGGCAAAACCTAAAACATGTTCACCAAGGACCCACTTCAGGGGTAAGTGACTTAACTTTCATTGCTAACCACATGACTTTCTGCAAAGAGATGTTTCTTTTGTGAAAAGCTACAACTTGACATCTTTTAAAAATTTGTTTCCAGTTATGGTAAAGCCATACATCTGCTTCTGTTCAGTATATTTCTCTTGAGGGTTTCTTGCTGCCTTACCATGCAATGTTCTATATTGGCTAAGTTCCTCACATTGCTTTCTGAAAGAGACTTCTTCATCTGAAAAAGAACCATTCCTGCTTAATTTTTCTAACACTGCCAATAAATATCCTATTTGATCAGTTACTTGACTTTATACCAAAAGTGATTTTTTTTTTTACAAACTTTATTAAATTTTTCCTGATCACTAGAGTAATATTGGAGAAGGCAATGGCAACCCACTCCAGTACTCTTGCCTGGAAAATCCCATGGACGGAGGAGCCTGGTAGGCTGCAGTCCATGGAGTCACTAAGAGTCAGACACGACTGAGCGACTTCACTTTCAATTTTCACTTTCATGCATTGGAGAAAGAAATGGCAACCTACTCCAGTATTCTTGCCTGGAGAATTCCAGGGACAGAGGAGCCTAGTGGGCTGCCATCTATGGGGTCACACAGTTGGATACGACTGAAGCGACTTAGCAGCAGCAGCAGCAGCAGCAGAGTAATATTTATAGAAAAATTGAAAACATAAATAAAATAAATAAAAATCACCCATTATCCCACCATCCACAGATAATCTCTCTCCTGGTATATGCCATTTTGATGTATGGGGATATTCTATTCATTTTAGTGTATTGGGATTACTACATACCCTTTGTTTTATAATTTTATCTTTTATTTAATATAATGTGAACTTCATTTTTAGTGACTATAGGATCAAATTGTATAGCAAAATTCAGCTAACATCAATCGATTCCCATTAGATATTTACGGTTTTTTTTTTTTTGGCTATATATTTTGTGCCATGTCTGATTAACTCTTAAATTCTTAGAAGTCCAAGGAATAAGCAGTTTCTAAAAGAAAATTTTATGAGAGTAGATCTTAAAAGTTCTCATCACAGAAAAAAACTAAAACTATGTAAGGTGACATTTGTTAACTAAACTTATTGTGATAACAATTTTGCAAATATATACATATATCAAATGGGGCTTCCCTGGTGGCTCAGCAGTAAAGAATCCACCTGCAATGCAGGAGACAAAGGAGATGCAGGTTCAATCCCTGGGTCAGGAAGATTCCCTGGAGGAGGACATGGCAACCCACTCCAGTGTTCTTGCCTGGAGAATCCCATGGACAGAGGAGCCTGGCGAGCTATATTCCACAGGGTCACAAAGAGTCGGACACGACAAAGAGACTAAGCATATATCAAATCATTATGTTGTATACCTTAAACTAATACAATTAGTGTCAAAATTATATGTTAATTATATCTGAATAAAACTGGAAAAACTCAATAAAAACAAAATAAATGAATGTAAGTAATCAAAATTTAATTTAAAATGAAAACTTTAAATTTTGGAATAGTTTTAAAGAAAAGTTGCAATGATAGTACAGAGTTCCCAAATAACCCATCCTGTTCTCTCTGTGACTAACATCTTACATTAGTATGGTGCATTTGTCACAATTAATGAGGAAACACTGATATATTATTATTAGCTGGTTGACACATCAACTAAGGTCCATACTTTGTTCAGATTTCTTTCTTGTTTACCTCATATCCTTTTTCTGTTCCCGGATCCCATTCAGTATACCACATTACATTTAGTCATCATGTCTCCTTAGCTTCATTTTGACTATGACATTTCTCAGACTACTTGCACACAATGTCAAGGATATATAGTATCAACATGGTTCATAACTGTTGATTTTAGTCTTGATACCTGGCTGAAGTAGTGTTTGTCAGTTTTCTCTACTATAAAATTACTGTTCCCCCTCCCTTTTCCATACTGTACTCTTTAGAAGGATGTCACTAAGCACAACCTACACTTAAGGAAAATGGAGTTATGTTTCACCTCCTTGAGAGCAAATAACTACATAAATTTGGAATTTTTCTACATGGAAGACTTATCTATTCTCTCCATTCATTTATTCAGTCATTTACTTATATCCATGTGAACTCATATTTATTTTATACTTTGGGTTATAATCCACTACTATTTATTTGCTCAAATTGTCCCAGCTTTGGCCATTGGGAATTCTTTCAGTTAGCTCCTATATCTGAGATACCCTCATTATTTTGTGTATGATTAGTACTTTCTTACTTTCTGGCACTATGAGATGATCTAGGCTCATCTTGTATATTTCCTGCCCCAGTCCTAGAATCAGTCATTTCTCTAAGCATCCATGGTTCCTTTTATTGAAGCATGATATTAAAAACCAAGATCTGGGTATAAACTGTGCATGTTGCTACTGGAATGTCATTTCTAGCTGACAGAGAAAGAAAAAAACATGTGTGTATCTAACTGGTATATATATAAATACCTACATATATCTCTACATATATCCACTTGTAACTATATTAAACTAAATGAGTTCATACTGATGTTTCCAACTCTGATAGCCATCACCTTACAGACCATTGTAGCCTATTCCCCTTGTTTATCTGCAATGTTCCACTCCAACAGTGAGAAAGTAGGCTCCTACCATCTGTCATCTATTTACATAATTGTTCAATTCCTGTACTTATACATAGTTGTTTCAAAACTGCTAATGTGTATCTCCATGGGAAACAACTTGATTAACAATAGTACAGTGCTTATGTGCTGTTTCTTTTGTCTTTAGTCTTAGAGCCACCCACCAGTCTTCTTTGTCCATGGGATTTTCCAGGCAAGAATACTGGAGTGGGTGTCCATTTCTTTCTCCAAGAGATCTTCCCCACCCAGGGATTGAACCCGGGTGTCCTGCACCACAGGCAGATTCTTTATCAACTGAGCCAGGGAAGCTCAGCCTTAGAGCCACCACTCATTTCCAAAGTTACATAGGTCAGTATATTTTGCTCCGCTCCCTTCAATGAGGTTGTTTCACACATCTGTGATACAATTAGATTCTTTAGTCATAGTCTGCATTCCATTCTGGGATCCCCTGGCCTACTAAATGATTAAAAAAAATTTTTTTTCATATGTTAAACGTCACTGTTTGTACTGTAATGTTCTACAAGTTTGTTAAATGAATAGCATCATATAGAATACAATATCATAACAGAACTGTACCTCTGTAAAAAAATCCTCTGCTTCACTTATTCAACTCTTTCCCTACTTTGATCCCTGGCATATTGATCTGTTTACTATCTCCATACTTTTGTCTTTTCCAGAATATCATAGAAATAGAATTATACAGTATGTGGCCTTTTCAAACCGGCTTCTTTCATTTAGCAATTTGCATTTAAAATTCATCTTGGTCTGTGCATAGTTTGACAGCTCATTCCTTTTTATAGTATTCCACTGTATGGCTGTATCACAGTTTGCTTACCCATGCATTTATTGAAGGACATCATGGTTGCTTCCAGAAACAATGATTATGAAGAAAGCTTCTATAAACATCTCCATGAAGGATTTTACATGGATATAAGTTTTCAAATCATAAGGGATTTGATTGGTGGCTCAGAGGTTAAAGCGTCTGCCTGCAATGTGGGAGACCCAGGTTCAATCCCTGGGTCGGGAAGATCCCCTGGAGAAGGAAAAAGTAACCCACTCCAGTATTCTTGCCTGGAGAATCCCATGGATGGAGAAGCCTGGTAGGCTATAGTCCACAGGGTCGCAAAGAGTCAGACACAACTGAGCGACTTCACTTTCTTTCTATACCTGAATGGTCTAGTGGTTTTCCCTACTTTCTTCAATTTAAGTCTGAATTGGGCAATAAGGAGTTCATGATCTGAGCCACAGTCAGCTCCTGGTCTTGTTTTTGCTGACTGTATAGAGCTTCTTCATCTTTGGCTGCAAAGAATATAATCAGATTTCAGTGTTGACTATCTGGTGATGTCCATGTGTAGAGTCTTCTTTTGTGTTGTTGGAAGAGGGTGTTTGCTATGATCAGTGTGTTCTCTTGGCAAAACTCTATTAGCCTCTGCCCTGCTTCATTCCATATTCCAAGGCCAAATTTTCCTGTTACTCCAGGTGTTTCTTGACTTCCTACTTTTGCATTCCAGTCCCCTGTAATGAAAAGGACATCTTTTTTGGGTGTTAGTTCTAAAAGGTGTTATAGGTCTTCACAGAACTGTTCAGCTTCAGCTTCTTCAGCATTACTGGTTGGGGCATAGACTTGGATTACTGTGATCACTGCAGATGGTGATTGCAGCAATGAAATTAAAAGATGCTTACTCCTTGGAAGGACAGTTATGACTAACCTAGATAGCATATTCAAAAGCAGAGACATTACTTTGCCAACAAAGGTCTGTCTAGTCAAGGCTATAGGTTTTCCAATGGTCATGTATGGATGTAAGAGTTGGACTGTGAAGAAAGCTGAGTGCCAAAGAATTGATGCTTTTGAACTGTGGTGTTGGAGAAGACTCTTGAGAGTCCCTTGGACTGCAAGGAGATACAACCAGTCCATTCTAAAGGAGATCGGTCCTGGCTGTTCTTTGGGAGGAATGATGCTAAAGCTGACACTCCAGTACTTTGGCCACCTCATGTGAAGAGTTGACTCATTGGAAAAGACGCTGATGCTGGGAGGGATTAGAGGCAGGAGGAGAAGGGGACGACAGAGGATGAGATGGCTGGATGGCATCACCGACTCAATGGACCTGAGTTTGAGTGAATTCCGGGAGTTGGTGATGGACAGGGAGGCCTGGTGTGCTGCGATTCAGGGGGTCGCAAAGAGTCAGACTCAACTTAAGTTTTCAAATGAGTGTAAATACTTAATACTGGACTTGTAGATTGTATGAAAGAGCATGTTTAGTATTGTAAGAACTTTCCAAACTCTTTTCCAGAATGGCTGTACCATTTTCATTCTCATCATTAATGAATGAGAGTTCCTGTTGTTTTGCATCTTTACCAGCAAATAGTACAGTCAGTTCTTTTTTCCAGTAGTCATGTATGGATGTGAGAGTTGGACCATAAAGGCTGAGTGCCAAATAATCAATGCTTTTGAATTGTGGTGCTAGAAAAGACTCGAGAGTCCCTTGAACTGCAAGGAGATCAAACCAGTTGATCCAAAAGAAATCAACCTTGTATATATATATTGGAAGGACTGACACTGAAGCTCCAGTTCTTTGGATATCTGATGCAAAGAGCCAACTCATTGGAAAAGGCACTGATGCTGGGAAAAATCGAAGGCAAAAGGAGAGAGGGCAGCACAGGATGTGATGGTTAGATAGCACCATTGACTCAATGGACATAAATCTCAACAAACTCTCGGACACAGTGAAGGACAGGGGAGCCTGGTGTGCTGCAGTCCAGGGGGTTGCAAGGAGCTAGACATGGCTTAGCAATTGAACAACAACAACAATAGGAGGAAATAAAAATTTAAAGAAAGGATCTTGATACACAGTGCCATATTTCTCTTCAGAAAGTTTGTACTTATTTCTTTGAAGTAACTTGTTCCTAACTCTATTGTTCCCCACATTTCATCAGGCACCAAGTCATGCTGATTTTTATGCTTGTTGACAGTTCCATTCTCTCCATTCTGAAAGCCACTCCCCTGATTCAGGCTTTCATTACCTCACACTGGGACTAAACACAACAGCAAGACTGCTTGTTTCCTAGACTCCAGTACCTCCTTATTACATGTCCCAACCATACAATGCAGCCCAAACAAAACAAAACAAAAAGATGTAATCTCCCTGTGACAATTTTTATCTTGGTAACTTTTTCTTTTCAATAACTATAAAGTAAAATTTAAAGCCCTCAGTCCAGTATTCAACATTTCTTTAACCTAATTTCTCTTTAATCCTCTTTCTGATTTCCCTGCACTGACCAAATTAGTCTTTTAGCCATTCCTTTCCATTTGGAAGGCTTTACTTTTATTTTCCTCAGTTAGTTCCAAGTTCAAAATGATAATAATCAAAGCTTTTGCCTAAATTTAATGTATTTTGATTTCTCTTTTATTTTCTATCTACCCAATACTGCAAAATAGTTTATTCAGTTCAGTTCAGTCGCTCAGTCGTATCCAACTCTTTGCGACCCCATAGACTGCAGCACACCAGGCTTCCCTATCACCATTTCTCAGTGCTTGCTCAAACTCATGTCCATTGAGTCGGTGATGCCATCCAACCATCTCATCCTCTGTCATCCCCTTCTCCTCCTGCCTTCAGTCTTTCCCAGCATCAGGGTCTATTCCAAGGGGTCAGTTCTTTATATCAGGTGGCCAGAGTATTGGAGTTTCAGCTTTAGCATCAGTCCTTCCAATGAATATTCAGGGTTGATTTCTTTTAAGATTGACTGGTTAGATCTCCTTGCAGTCCAAGGGACTCTCAAGAGTCTTCTCCAACCCCACAGCTCAAAAGCATCAATTCTTTGGTGCTCAGCTTTATTTCTTTACAGTCCAATCTCACATCCATACATGACTACTGGAAAAACCATAGCTTTGACTAGATGGGCCTTTGTCCAAAAAGTAATGTCTCTGCTTTTTAATATGCTGTCTAGGTTGGTCATAACTTTTCTTCCAGGGAGCAAGCATCTTTTAATTTCATGGCTGCAGTCACCATCTGCAGTGATTTTGGAGCTCCCCAAAATAAAGTCTCTGTTTCCATTGTTTCCCCATCTATTTGCCATGAAGTGATGGGACTGGATGCCATTATCTTAGTTTTTTGAATGCTGAGTTTTAAGCCATCTTTTTCATCCTTCTCTTTACCTTTCATCAGAAGGTTCTTTAGTTCTTCTTTGCTTCCTGCCATAAGGGTGGTGTCATCTGCATATCTGAGGTTATTGATAATTCTCCTGGCAATCTTGATTCCAGCTTGTGCTTTATCCAGTAGTCAAATTTGCTTTTCTGTTGTTTAATACTATTCTCTATTATTCCCACTTGCATTTTACTACCTAATCTTAGTTAATAAGTATATTCCTCTGGGTCCTCTCCCTGCACCAGTCCCAAGCATCCTGCAGAGGGATGGTATGGGGTGGGAGATGGGAGGGGATTCGTGTTTGGGAACGCATATACACTCGTGGTGAATTAATGTCAATGTTTGGCAAAACCAATACAGTAATGTAAAGTAAACTAAAGTAAAAATAAAAATAAAAATAAAAAAAAAAAAAAAATAAGTATATTCATCAGTGTAACTGAAAAGAGGCACTTTGAGTCATCTGCTTATGTTTTCTCTAAAGACTTGGTAAAGTAACATGTATAACAGGAATTAATAAATGTGAGTTGAATGAACATGTGAAAAAGTTGCAAAAGTAATTTGAAATATTTTATTTAAATTTTTATTACACACAAACTATATCTTCACTGTGGAAAAAAGAAAACTCTAGAAAATATAAATATTCAAAAAAGAAAGAAATTTAAATAAATCTCCATACAATTCCATTATCCAAGATTATTATTATTAACATGTTGGTTTTGCATGTAACATACCATACTTTTTCCATACATGCATGATATTTGATTAATATGGAATGTCTCTTAAGTTATGTAACCTTAAAATGTACCTCAAGGGGCTTCCTGAGTACCTTAGTAGTAAAGAATCTGCCTGCCAATGCAGGAGACACGGTTCCATCCCTGGTCTGGGAAAATCCCATATGCCGCAAGTAAGCCTATAGCCCACAACTATTGAGTCAGTGCCCTAGAGCCCAGGAACCAAAACTCTTGAGTCCACATGCCACAATTATTGAAGGCTACAACCCTAAAGCCCATGTTCTGCAACAAGAGAAGCTATCACAATGAGAAGCTGATGCACTGCAACTAGAGAGTAGCCCCCGCCAATCACAACTAGAGAAAAGCCCATGAAACAACAAAGACCCAGTACAGCTAAAAATAAATAAATATTTTTTTTAAAAGTATTTAAGAAAAAAGAGAATAAAAATTAACTATAAAAAATAACGTGTACCTCAAAAGGTCAATTGGACACACAAAATTTCTTGGTCAAGGTGCATAGCATCACACACAGAAGTATACTAGCCACTTGAAGTAGACTTGGTATTTCTGATTCCCAGTTTAGAGATCCATCAAATCCTACTTCCTCTCAACCCTACTGCATATTTTCCTTGGCATGCTGTCCTTTATCCAACAATTTAAGGATTATGGAATCATGAAAGAATCCCAAGAAAGAAAATGGATATCAATTGTTTTCTCCTCTCTCCATCATTGAGAACTTGAGTGATTCTACCACAAGAGGTATTTATACACTTGATAATTTTACAAGTTTGAAATACACACACACAAACACACACAAGCACACAAGTGTATCTAAGTGTATACATACATATACTTTTCCCATTTTGGGGTAGGCTCAATAAATTTTCTGAATAATTTGGGATAATTTTCTTAGGCTGTGTGGTGGGTAGTCCAGCTGCAGGCATAGCTCATTATTTTTTAAAAATATGCTTGATTCATACATCTTGCAGGTATATTCAGTTATGGCTTAAATAAGTGGTAGCTTTCGATTTAGTTGCAATTGTATGGTTTTTCAACTGAACAAAGTTGTGCCCAGAACTTCCTGGAGGATGGACAGTAGGTTAGAAAGTTAGGGCTCTGAAGCATTGTTTGGTTAAAAAAAAGGGGGTATAGGGCTTCTCTGGAGGCTCAGTGGTAAAGAATCTGCCTGCTTATGCAGGAGACTCGGGTTCAACCCGATTCGGGAAGACTGCACATGCTGAGGAACAACTAAGACCATGAGCCACAACTTTTGAGCACACACGCTGAAACTACTGAAGTCCATATGTCCTAGAGCCTGTGCTCTGCAAAAAGAGAAGCCACCACAATGAGAAGCTGTGCACTAGCCTGTGCAACTAGCAAGTAGCCCCTGCTTGCTGCAGCTAGAGAGAAGCCGGAGTAGCACAGCCAAAATTAAATAAAGTTATATTAAAAATGGAAACAACCTAAATGTTCAACATTATATAGAACTGGATAAACACTAAATTATTGTATCCCTGGTTAACAGAATACTATGAAGCAGTAAACAGGAATTTCAGTATATACTGGAATATCTATATATAAAACATACCATACTGGATATATATATATATTCCAGTATATATAATGGAATATCTCTGGAATATATTAGGTTATTAGGTGAACAAAACAAGATACAGAGTGTGTATTGTAAGCTGCCATTTATGTTAAAAAGGGAAAAAATAGACATGTACAAAATTGTTTATATAGGTATAAACATTTCTAGGAGACTTAAAAATCTAATAACATGGTTTACTTATAAGAGGGGTTCTGGGTGTTTAGTGGACAAAGTAAAAGGACATCTTTCATTGCATTTTAAAAATTCTTTTTGAAATGTGAACTATGTGAATATATTAATTATTCAGATTTTTTAATGTGAAATTACATGGTCTAATAAACTAACATAGTTGGAGAAACCAGAAGACAGTTTTAAATTAAATGTCTCCAACTGTTATGAAAGAGAGATCAAATACTGAAGTGACTTAGCAGCAGCAGCAGCAGCATGCTAATGGTTCAAGTATTACATCAGTTTACCTGATTGATGAAGTTCTTCTGCCATTGAGTGTACCATGGAATCAATGTGATATAATGGGAAGAACATGGATTTTAGCATCAGGCAGAAATAAATTCAAATCCTAGCCTTTTTCATGTTTTGGCCTTGCTGGGCTATATATGGGATCCCAGTTCCCCAACCAGGGATTGAACTTCCACCCTGGGATTGAACTCCCATCCACTGCAGTGGAGTGCATAGTCCCAACTACTGGACCACCAGGGAAATCCCATTCAAATCTTAACCTTTTAATATACTGGCTTTATATGTTTGGGTAAGCTATTTAACCTTTCTGGAATTTCAATTTTCTTATCTGTAAAATGGGTGAAATCTTGATAGGGTAATTATAAAGGTTAAATGACATAACACCCAACTGCAACAAATTTGTTGGTTTACTTATCCTTCTCTCTTTACATGGGTGAACTGAACTGAGATGAACTGATATGCAGAAATTAAATGTCCTGAGAAACTGCAAGTTGCATGTTAAAGTACCAAATGTATCTAAAGGCCCTGTATCTACAATTTATAGTTGTCAATCTCATATTTCTTATGAGGAATAAATTCTTTTATTACCTCATAGTTTAAAAAATCCTTAGGCTATAAAGTCTTCCCTTTTCCTTCTCTGAAATATGATCAAAAGGAAGACAGTGCTTTGCAACACATTACAACTACACCTTAATAAATATTCCCATTGGTTTTCTGTTTTTTATTCTAATGTTAATTTCCAACAAATATACTTTTAAGAGGGATATTGTACTCCACTACTTATTCAGCATTTGAAAAATCAGTGTATTTATTTTTTTTCCCAGTAGTAAATACCATCTTAGTATATATCAAAACCAAGGGTACCCATTAAATCACATTAATACTTACTGATATTTTACCCTGAATAAGACTTTTTTTTTTGCTGCACAGCACAGGCTGTGGGATCTTAGTCCTCCTAGGAATCAAACCTGTGGCCCTACATTGGAAAGCAGTCTTAACCACTGGACCACCAGGGAAGTCCTGAGTATGACTTTATATATTCATCAAATGTGTTACTTGATGATTTTTCAATTAGTTTTCACATTTGTAAAACCACAAGAATTTTGCATATATGGAAATACTAAATTATATTTAATATAGACTCTTTATAGCAGTCACCAAAATCTAGGAGACTGAGAGGTCCTAACTCCAATACTGACTGTCAAACTACTGACAAGAAGTGTCTTGGTGAAATAAAGGTCATTGCTCAATCATATTTTCCCAGTTATACTCAGGGTAGGCTGCTAGGAACTAAGTAGAGAGTATATTTTTCTTTTTTAAATATACTGGGGGAAATGTATATATCCAGATTTTCTTTCTGTCTGTCCTTGAGATTCATTACATTTGTTTAAATGAATTTAAACAGTTTGTTCAGGGAGCTTTATCAGAAATTATATTTGTATTAGTGGTAAGAATGACAAACAGTTCCTTTGTAGTGTTGCACCAGTCAATACCTGTTTTTGCCTAAGCATGTAGCCATACCAATTCTGGATAATCCAGCTTTGATGTGGGTTGGGCAGTGCTGGGTTTCTTTTGTTGGTGCTATTAATTTGAGTTGTGACCTAGTCACACATGCCTACTGAAGATATAAGGTAATTAAGCTCCATAAATTCTAACTAAAGCCAGTGTACATGGCATTTTACATCAAAACAGTTTTCTAGAAAAGGTACTTTCCCCCTTTTCTGCGATGTACTATCTAGAAGGAATATTTACCTAAAATGTTCTGTTCATGGAAAATAGTCTCTTTTAGGCATGTGAAATGCCAAAGCAAGCATTTACCAAATGTTTACCATCTTCAAAATGCTCTTTAAATAAATGTTTGGCAGAATTTATTTTAAAAGTCATTTTCAAAATAATTTTTGTAGAATTTTTAGATTCCAGTTCAAGGAAGGTGAAACATTAAAAATTACACAATCAAGATATACAAAGCCCTTTGTTAAAGCTGCAAGAGAGTAGCCAATACCAAAGTTTTGTTTTTAGCCAGTTTCTCATGGTTAAACTCATATGGACATTCTCTGGGTCAAAGAATATTCGCCATTCAAACTTTTAAAGCCCTCATTATTGACAAAGGCGATAGAGAGAGACAACAGAGGTAAAGAGAGAGTTCCTTAAAGCTAAGGGGAGGATACCCCTTAGCTAGACTTGTTTCGCATCAGAGACCTGACAAAAATTAGTTTGGCTGCCAGAGGTAGATGGAGGACTCCGGAAAAGTGACTAAAAAAATGAGTCTTTGCTATAAGTTTAGCACTTTGCTAAGCACCTGAAGTTGTTACCGATTTATTCAAAACAAGTCAATCAGGGAGGTACTAATATTATCCTCATTTTGCAGACGGGCGAACTGAAAGTCACAGAGATTAAACAACTAACGCCGGGAGGTCACACAGCAAATAAGTGGCGGCACTAAAACTCGAAACTGCGCCAGAGCACGCACTCTGAACCACTGCGTTCTGCTCCGCGGTGTGATTCCGCACGCTGTCCGCGGCCTTCCCACCCTCCTTCGTGGGACAGTTCCCAGTACTGAGGCATGGCGCTGTCCAGCCCTGAGGCCCGCCGCCTTCAAAAGGCAGGAGAACGTAGCCCCGCGGGGCGACCCCGCCCGCAGGTTGAACAGCCGCGCCCAGCCACGTCCAGGCAGGCAGGCTGGCCGAATCGCCTCCCGGCGGTCATCCTCAGCAGCCTCTTTGGTTCCCTCAGCTCGGCGGTCTAGGCTCCGCTCGGAAAAGCTGGTGGCACGCAGCCGGAACGTCCCGGCTCACTCGCCGTCGTAATCCCCCACTCCCACCCAAAGAGACTTAAGCTGAGTTTATACAGCCTCACCTGTCCCAGAGGAGGCGACCTCTCTAAGTGACTGACGCACCGCTTCTCCAACCAGGGATTGGCAGGAAGGTGGAGTCTAGCTGAGACTGATAGCTTCTTCCCTCCAATCCCCGTGCAGGAGCTCTCCGCGCCTGGCGGAGAGCGACAGGTGGGAGCTGCGTTACCTCCTTACCTCTTGCACACTTGACGTAAGAGCCTTACTAAGCCCTGGGTGAATTCACTCCAAATCTCACCAATTCTTGCAGGTAGTCACTGCAGCCGTCACTTTAATCAAGAGTGGAAATTCCCCAACCCTTTCCCGTCACCTCAGATGGGGGCGGGATGAATCGTATCCCTATTGACCAATTGTACCACGCGACGTCCTGTGACAAAGTGACCGACACTTTATGTCGCCAATGAAGTTTCCCATTGTCTGGGGTCATTGTGACTGACCACAAGGCCAACTAATCCACTTTAAGGTCGTGAGGCGATAGTCAGAGAAACTGGCCAATAGACATAGAAAAAGACCGGAAGTCGGCGCGTGGGGAATAGGAGGCGGGTGTTCGCAACCGCCTAGGCCTGCGCGGGTCAACGCAGCTTGAGGGCCGCGAGCCAGCGAGCAGCGCGTGACGAAGAGCCTGAGCGACGGGTCGCTTTGACCAATGATCTGCAGGCGCTGGAGAGCTGCAGCCAGTGGCGAGTGTCGGGGGCGGGAGGCAGCAGGTTAGGCAGTGAGAAGTTAGTGGCGCTGCTGGGACGGGGGGAAGGAGACGCTTCTTCCTCCTGCTGCTTCTTTCGTTCCCGGGATCGGCGGCGGCTGTGGCCGCGGCCGCGAGTGACTCGGCAGCGTCTCCGGCTCCGCGTGCGAACCATGCTGACCGACGGCGGAGGCGGCGGCACCTCCTTTGAGGAGGACTTGGACTCGGTGGCTCCGCGATCCGCCCCAGCCGGGGCCTCGGAGCCGCCTCCGCCGGGAGGGGTCGGGCTGGGAATCCGCACTGTGAGACTCTTCGGGGAGGCCGGGCCGGCTCCGGGAGTCGGTGGCGGCAGCAGCGGTGCAGGCGGAGGGGACGCGGCCCTGGATTTCAAGTTGGCGGCTGCTGTCCTGAGGAC
>SJYQ01040984.1:32674-103025 GCA_006410935.1 Redunca redunca
GCCTTAACTCAGCCGTCCGGACACAGCTGGGCTCAACCACCTCAGCATGACTTAGCACATTCTGGGCTTTCTTGCTGTCCTCCGGCATCCCAGTGACACACTGCAGGGGGTGCAGCCTGCTTACCCCCATGAGTCACAAGGTAAGGAAGGGAAACAGCTGCACAATCCAGGAAGCTCTGGATCCGAACTTCAGAATTACCAGGTTGATTATTTTAGGAACAACTAAGACAGCCTGTAATCGGAGGTCAGCATTTTCAAGTCACTGGAAGATCCAAAAGCATTCCTTGCTTTCACCTAAACAGTGGTTTCCAAAGGGGCTGGCCAGTACCTGGCCTCTAGGCCAACACTATTTCCACATCCATACTGAAAGTCACTCAGTTGTGTCCGACTCTTTGCGACCCCATGGACTGTAGCCCGCCAGGCTCCTCTGTCATGGAATTCTCCAGGCCAGAATACTGGAGTGAGTAGCCATTCCCTTCTCCAAGGGATCTTCCCAACCCTGGGATCAAACCCAGGTCTACCGTACTGCAGGCATCCGCATCTTTACCAGCTGAGCCACCAGAGAAGCTCAAGAATACTGGAGTGGATAGTCGTTCCCTTCTTCAGGGGATCTTCCTGACCCAGGAATCGAACTGGGCTCTGCCACATCCACGGCAGACATCAATAATCAACTACAGCACCCTTCACTAAGCTTTGGGAATAGCCTCAGGTAGCCACTCCCCACTGGTCAAGTTTGGCACAGAAGATGAAACCTGTTTGCTCTCCCTGACATGAAACTCAAACCAAAGTGGGTAAGGCCTAATCCTACCCCACTGCCAAGCAACAAACACACTCAGCCCCTTGCTCTCAGCTCTGAGCTGAAAACAATCATCTCAGTTACACACACCTGCTGGTTGGGCCTCACGGTGCCAGGACCCGTGATCTGCTGTGATGCTGCAGGTAATTTCACAATCCCACCCACGCTGACCCATGGCCACACACAGCTCCTGCCTCAGAGCAGGGCCACCGTGACACTGACAGCCACTTGGAAGCGTGGAGGCCACCTCCCAGCCCACCCTGGACTTCAGAATCAGCTCTCCTCCCGTCGCAGAGAATTCCAGGGCAAGAGCAGCCAGCACCCAGGAGACAGGGAGGGGCAGGCACAGCCTGACCTGGAGCAGACCTTGGCCTGTGTTTATGGATGGCTGTGGAGCCAGAGTGCAGCCCAGCACAGCACTCAAAGCATCTCCGTTCAGAGAGTACACGAACCCCCAGACTGACAGAGAACTCGAGGTTTGGCTCTGGTATGTAACTGCAGCCCCAACCCTGCCCCCAGGACTCTCCCCCAGAGTGGCCAGAGAGCAGCTGGCCAGCCCATCAGCACCCACGGGGGCCCCGCTTCAGAAGCAAACAGTGTGGGCGCTGGGGCAGTCAGCAAGGACACTGCTGCAGGAGGCCGGCCGGCCCTGAGCACGCGCGTGTGCAAAGGGCAGGGCTGCCCAGAGCTGGGCGAGGAGTTTTCTTGGACACCCACCTAAGGTGTAGGGTTCATGGAGGCAGGATAGAGAGGAGCTGGCCTACTGACTGAGGCACCCATCTGTCTGAGCGCCTGAGGATCACAGAGAAGAAACAGGCGGTGCTTGAAGGTAAACATGCCACGCCAGGGGTGTCCAACACATGCCCTTTCACCTCTGCCTGGAAATCCCCAAGACTCTTATGTGAGCCTTAGAGCCCAGGAGCTGAGCATAACTCACTCTAAGTCAGCTCAGTTCCGACCTCCTCCTGAAAGACACCTCTATCACATCCCTATCAAACTAATAGTAACCAGCTAGGAACTGCTTGTGGACAGAAAGTGACCCTTACTCAGCATCAAATGCCCCTCATTTGGCACTGATCCCATGCTTGATATATATTAGTTACATGGAATAAAATGGAAAAGCAGGAGGTGGCGACCATTTAACCTACAGGCTTGTCCCGACCGCAGCCCCTGAGCCCAGGCGTAGGCTGCTCATCCACTCTAGGGGAGGGCAGAGAGAGGAGCACGTCGGATACTCTTCCTTAAACACACCTGGGCCAGAAGGAAGCAAAACCACACACTCCCAAGTCTAAAGAGGTCTTAACATTGATAACTGTTTTTCAATCCATGATAAATTTGAGGCAACCTCTATGTCTCAACTCTTATAATCAATTTATAGGCCCTGCTCTATTTTTCAAGGAGGATGGTACATTCTAACAGATATACAACAAAGTCATAACAAGTACCATCTGAGGCGTGGCCAGACACATGGAAGACTGGCCAGTTTTCCTTTTGTTCATAGGAGGGCCACACTGGGGACCAGCCCCCGACTGGCTTGGACTGGAATGGGCTGGAATGAGGCCCAGGACCGGAGCTCTGAACGCTGGCCCGCTAACGCACCTTTCTCACATTATAGAAGTCTCGGTGGGGGTTACTCTTCAACTCTTTGAACTCAGACATTTCATTTAACATCTCATGAAGGCTGAACTTGGATTCCAGAAAGTTCAGTCGCCGGTGACAATACGTCTTCCTGCAGGTCGGGAAGGAGAAGAAACCACGGTTGAGGAGAAGTCACATCAGTTCTCCAGGCTGGAGACCTCCAGTGTCTGTGGGGACCCAGTCCTGGGTGGAAGGTCAGGATGGGGCAGGGAGGGATGAGAAGGGGCCAGCTATCTGCAGACCCAGCTGAACTGTGTAACCACAGCCATGTGGTCTATGAAATGTGTGGGAGTCCATAGCGGGCAGTAGAGAGCTGACCTCATACAGATTCCTTCCGTATGAGCTTTACAGGTTTAGGCAATTAATCTCAAGCTGCTGTCTCTCACGAACAAATATGGAGATGGTACTGCCCAAGACTGAAGTGAGGGCCAAATTGGCTTAGGGTGTGAAGGGTCCAACTCAGCTTCATGGATACTCAAAGAAAGTCTCCCTCTTTCAGCCCTTCCATCTTTCCACCCTCCCATCTATCCTCTGCCACCTTTCATTCCTTGAAAGGAGTTTCACCTCTGTCCAAAAGATCAGCAATACAGTCAAATCCTAAGGCATGACCTTCCTACCTTGGCTGTGACCGAATGACACCCAGATTTCTCAACCCTGAGGCTTCAGGACAAGGGCTGGATGTTCTGCATTGTAGGCAGATGAAGGATATAGGGGTGTTGCTACCAGGACAGAAGTCCATGAAAGAACTGTGTCCCCACCAGCTTGCAAAGGCCACGGTGGGGTGGGAGCACCCACTGTTCTCAGCCAGCAGCCAGCCCACACCCAGCCCAGGGGCCTGGCCACGCGCCTGTGCCACAGCTACACAGAACATGCAACCACAAGTCAGGCCACCCTGCTTCCCTGTGGCCCCAGTGCACACCACTCCCTTGGCACCCAGGCACAGCGACCCTTGTAAAGAGCGGCCACCAAGCCTGGACCAGCACCACCATATGTGGGCCAGGACGAGCCCACAGCCGAGCATGGCAGAGTCTGGGTCAGACGGGATTCCCAAGGGCATCTCTCCCAGTCCCTCTCCCGGCAGGACTCACCCTGACAGTCTCCCGGACAGGATAGCTGCTGCTCACACACCTCCTGGAACAGCCCTGTCCCCAAGGCTTCCCCTCAGACCTTCTGTTCACATTGGCTGAGGCAAGCTCCCAAGGATCCCACTCTCCCCTCCCAGCTCTTCCCTCTGCCCTCGGATCACTAAGGACCTTGACCCACTCTGTCCATCCCCTCGGGGCCCACTCTCCTCCCTTGAAACTGGCATCACCCAACTCCCAGCAAAACCCAAATGGCAGGGCAAGAGAGAAGTCCCTCAGCTGTGACCAGCTTCCTCTGCTCCCCAAGCTGGGCACTCATGCACAACCTCCGCTGCTGCTGCTGCTGCTAAGTCGCTTCCGTCGTGTCAGACTCTGTGCAACCCCAGAGATGGCAGCCCAGCGGGCTCCCCCGTCCCTGGGATGCTCCAGGCAAGAACACTGGAGTGGGTTGCCATTTCCTTCTCCAATGCATGAAAGTGAAAAGTGAAAGTGAAGTCCGGTCAGTCGTGTCCGACTCTTAGTGACCCCATGGACTGCAGCCTACCAGACTCCTCCATCCACGGGATTTTCCAGGCAAGAGTACTAGAGTGGGGTGCCATCGCCTTCTCCAAACCTCCACTGCTGATTCCCTTAAATGCTCACCGAGGAGCAAGGGCCCAAACTCAAGAAGACAGCTCCCTGCCAGGGTAACTCCAGCTAAGCCTACAAGCATCCTGGGAGTTGTGGCTCAGAGTTCCCAGGCTCCCTGCACTCCCCGCTCCAGAAAGATGGAAAAACCAACACTGGAAGCAACAGTCTTCATGGCTCCCCCACCATCTACCCTAAAGCCCTGGGCTGGTAACTGCATCGCTGCTGTCCGGCCTGGGGTGAGGGGTAACCTTCATTTTAAGTGCATAGGTGGCCACGGGCAAGCAGGAGCTCCACACCCATGCATTCGGAAGGGACAGGCAGTAGCAACTCAGTCTGGGAAGAAAACTTGTTGTAGAAGCCCACAAAGCACTGGGAAAAGAGAGAAACCCACAAAGCCCTCTCTTTCTGGGGTGGTTTAACTGAGGGAAAGCCCAGAGCAGAAGGCCTGCCCTGGTCCCTTCTACAGAGCAGCGCTCCTGCAGAAAGAGGCGGACTCACTTGGTCATGGAGGGGGAAGGGGACTTACGTGGGGCCATCCGTGATCAGAGCCAGGATGTGGCTCATGTCCACCGTGTAGGTCTCCAGGTCGGGGTAGGGTAAGCTGTGGGGCTCCTGGCGCTCCAGCATCTTCTTGTTGTCATACACATAGAGGATGCCTCCCTGCATGCGGACCAGGTAGCCCAGGTTGGGGGGAGCATTCTCCAGACAATAAGGGTCTTCTTCAGGCAGAGGGGGAGGATGAAAGTCTGAAAGACAGGACTGAGTGATAGCAAATTGCCCTTGACCTCGGGAGCTCACAGGGCTCCAAAGTCACATTCTCCGTGGGGCCTGTCCTGGTTGTCTGACCTAAAACCTAAGCACCCCTACCTGCCCCAGCATCTCACCTCCCCCTCCCTGCTTTATTTTGTCTCCTTAGCACTTGCCGCTATGTAAGACAGCTTCTGGTCTTTATCTTGGGTGGTAAATGTTCATCTTGCTCACTGCTATATCCCATTTCCTAGAACCATCCCTGGCCCACGGCTGGCACTGCATTTTTTTTTTAACTTAATTGAAATGAGCTTCAGTCTTCTGGGTAGTTCAGGGACATGAAGCTTATTAAGACGGGCAGCTGCATCTTCTCCTAATAAGAGAACAGACAGGATCTGGGACTGTCCAGCGGGAATATAATTGTTCCTGTCCTTCCACATCTTCCTGAGCCCAGGGCGGCCAAGGGGCAAGATGGAGAAGCCAGCCCTCCCCATAAGCACAGAATAGGGAGCCTGTGCCCCCAGAGACAGAACCATCCATCCCCACACCATGGGCTGTCAGCCCACAGGAGCCAGAAAACAACTCTTGGCTATTTCCCAGCTATGACTTCGAGCAAACTGGGACTTTACCTCCCAACTCTGCTCAGCTGAGGATGACGCCCTGCCTTAACGGGCTGCTGTGAGGGTTGCAGCAGCAGGTAGAGGAAGATGCTGTGTAAATATGTCACAGGGCGTTATTCTCATCACTTTTGTAGTGGGTTTTCCTAGCTCTCGATAAGCTCTGTTCTGGCCAAGGAACAGGTTATGCTAAGTAGCAGTAGAACTAGGGGCTTCAACTCTGCACGTCAGCCAGCCCTGCATAGGGTCTGGGCTGTCCGCTGCCAGCAAAGGCAGGAGGAAATCCTGGAATCATCAAAGGAGGGAAGGAAGGAAGGCGGAGTGGCTGGCTGAGTGTCTCCCATCAGAGCTCGAAACAGACTGTCCCTGGAGCAGACATGAGTCATCCCAGGGGCTAAGGCAGCACAGAGAGGGGAAGAGATGCCACACACACCCCCATCAGGCATGGCCACAGGCCAGCACGTGAGTCCCAAATGCAGGGCAGTGCCCATGAGACGCAGGCAGTCCGAAAGCCTGGGTCAACTGTAGCCTGCACTTCACCACACTCACACCCAGGCCCCCAGGACTCTGTTCTGTATAAAGTACACTTTTGACAGTCATTTCTGCCTGCCAACAGTGGAGCAGGTAGGATCAACCCTCAGACAGGAAACTGGGCCCAGGAGGGCTGAAACCCAGAGCCCCAGGTGGTAACGGATGACCAAAGTCCAGGTTCAGAGCTTCTAGGAAGCCGGAGAGGAGACGTCTTGGCACCAACTCCACCCAGGGTCCTGGGTGCTGGCACAGACCACCAGGCCCTCATCTGATTCCTACCACCACCAGCTTTCACGATCGAGGTCTCCTGTTATCTTCATTCATGTGGCTTAACTTACAGGCCCTACTGCTCCTGGACCCTTCACAGAAAGCATCCTGCCTTCTCCGATCCCTGTTCCCTGAACACCACAGCATCAACATAGCTACTGTGCCAATCACTCACTAGATCCAGGGGCTTCCCAAGTGGCTCTAGTGATAAAGAACTCGGCTGCCAATGCAGAAGACATAAGAGATGCAGCTTTGATCTCTGAATCAGGAAGATCCCCTGGAGGAGAGCATGCAACCCACTCCAGTATTCTTGCCTGGAGAATCCCATGGACAGAGGAGCCTGGCAGGTTACAGTCCGTAGGGTTGCAAAGAGTCAGACGCAACTGAGCATGCACTAGCTCCAGAACTGCACCAACTACTTCACACTCATTCTCTCGTTTCATCCTCACAACAGGCCCAAAGGAGAGATATTATTAGTATTCCCATTTTACAGATTGAAAACTGAGGTTTGGAAAAATGCCTTCCTTTCCCAAGAAAGTGGTCTTTAGGTATTTAGAAAGTGGAGCTTAGATCCGAATGTGAGTATGCTGAACTCCAGAGCCAACTCCCCTGCCCTGAGAACACACCCTCTCTACCTACCCCCAATCCATGCACCTCACCACTAATTTGGTATTTATTGTCTGACTGTGTTTAAATATCCAGGCTGAGACTGCCCATCTCCTAAGATCAGAGACTGCCTTTCAGCCCCTCCGCTCCACCCAACTGGTACAGCTCAGCTCGAAGCAAGGCACCTGGTGCACATGGAATCAACCCTTGGGGAAACTAGCAAAAAAATCAGTGTAGGAGAAGCCAATACCAGGGCTCTGCCCTTAAAACACCATCAAGGGAAACACATCCAACCAGTAAGACGTCCTGACCAACTCTTGGGCCGTGCCCTGCCCGGAAGTCCACCTGCCGCCACAGCACCGTACCTGGGAGGCCCTCTTCCAGAGGCGTGGTGTCCAGCCGCCAATGACCCAGGTACTGGGCCGTGGTGCGCGGGAAGCGGTGATAGGCCAGGCGGGCATACTTCTCCCGGATCATCAGGGCCTTGGCCAGGCTCTTGGCAGCCTGCTCATAGTCCTCCACGGTGATCTGCAGGAAAAATTTCAGAGAGCAGGCCTGAGGCCACTGAGCTAGTGAGACCTGCCGCAAGGTGGGCCCAGGACAGACAGCGGGGAACTTGGGTCTGAGGAGCATCCCCACCATGGTGGGCACAGAGGCTCCCTCTGCCTGACAGTTTGTACACACACGGTGATGTATCCTGCACGCCTGATTTCCTTTTGCAAGCCTCGGATTGAGGGGTGTGCTCTGCAGACATGCAGCCAGCCCCGGTAACAATCTCAGCCACTGAGTCTCTAATGAGCTTCCGCAGAAGATGACACTTCACACGTTCTGTCACACGTGAATGCTGAGGGATTAAGTGCATTCTGGTGACTCCACTGGGAGGGGCTGCTTGACTCTGGCCTCCTCCAGATTATGCCCTATGTCCCTCTTCCCTTTGCTGATTTTGCTCAGCATCCTTTTACAGTAGTAAATCCTAGTCATGAGTGCCGCTATGCACTGAGTCCTAGGAGTCCTCCTGGCAAATCACGGAACCCCCTAACACAGGAGGAGATTTGGGGCTGTTGGGAGGGAGGCAGGTACTCCAATGTGCACACCCCAGGCCAGCACTCAGCACATCAAACCACAGGCCAGCTGCTGCGGCACCTGGCACATGAAGAGGCCCAGCCTGGACCGTGTCCCTGATGGAGTGACCATCATCATGACCAGCTAAGAAAATACATGGGTCCTTCCGAGTGCTCCATCTGCTGCTTTGCCAACCCCAGCCACCCCAATCCACCCAAGCAACAGACACTGATGGGACGGATCCTTTCCATAAGTTTCATTTTGGTCCTCACTGCCACTCATCTCACAACTGGGGAAACAGAGACCCAGAGAGGACAAATCACAGAAAGTCATAAGGTCACACTTCAGACCCTGAACGGATTGATTCCTGAAGCCCAAAGATGCTCTGCTTTCCCAGAGCTGTCTCGTACTCAGAGGCAAAGGAGATACATGCCCGCCTCCCAGTGGACTTGTTCATCTCTGTCTGTTGGGAAGGATGTGTGTGGCAGAAACCTGAGCATGCTGGGGGAGATAAGCAGCTAAACAGTCAGTCATCCATAAGAGGGGATAAGAGACGAGGAAAAGGGAGGTACAACATGGAGCACAGAGGGAGGAAGGCTGGGGCCCCCTCTGCTTCAGTTAAAAAAAATATCATTTTTAGTTTTGAAATGTTGTAAACATACAGACAAGCACTGAAGATGACAGACACCCGCGCATCTACCTTCCAGAGCTGACAGCTTTAACATTTTTTATCACCGTTTCGGATGTCTTACATGTTTACATAAATAGATCATCTCAGATGCAGCCAAAACTCTACTCCCTCTCCCTCCCCCCTCAGAGGAAGGTATATGTCTTTCCCATGCATGTGTTTCTACTTTTACTTTTGTTTCCCCCTTGCTTTTTATTAAGGAAGTAGCTTCACCTTTCCTGACTCCAGATGTACCCATGATGGGGTGTTAACTCCATTTTACACCTTCTGATGGCTTCTGAGAGCACAGGTGAGCAGACAACACCAGAGACAAATATGTTCCTGCCCACAACAAAGCCAAACACTTCACCTGCAGGACTGACAGGCTCAGCATGGCACGGGCTCGGGCGAGGCCTGGAGGTATCAGAGACAAGTTCAGCATCCCAACAGACCAGCCAGCTCGTTACCACTGCACACCTCAGGCCTGGCAGCAGACCCATGGGGGGCCAAGGCGACCTGCAAGGTCAGCCTGCCACTTACGAACTGGTGGCTCTCTGGGGACCAGTCGCCCAATTCAGAGGCTCCGTGCCCTACAATGTGCCAACAAAGAGACTGATGGAAAAGAGCCAGTTAACACACCAGCCAATGTCCTCCCTTCAGCTGGCTCTCAGCCCCCTCTACTCTCCCTTTGGGCCACTCTGCCCACAAGCAGGAAGTTGGGTGGGCACCATGGATTCCTGGTCAGGATACTATATCTCCAAACAAGGCCTGTGCTATTTGCAATCCAACCAGCATCCCCATCTATAGAAAGGAACTTAAGGTATGGTTCATCCACACAGTGGAATATTATGCACCTGTTTTTTTAAAAAAACAAGGAAGTTCTTGATATAATGATATAGCATTATCTTCAAGATATACTGTTAAGGGAAAACCTAGGCTCAGTATAATGTATGGTAACCACCATTTGTGTAAAAACAAATAAATCAACTACATGAGCATAGAAAACATGAGCACAGTAGGTACACAGTTTACTGTGTGAGAATAAATAAGAAACCAAAACCAAGCACTGCCTCAGGGGAGGTGAATCGAGTAGCTAGAGGACTGATAAAATTTGGGGGCCTTTTAAGCTATAAGCCATATGTGGAGATCTTCTATTGATTTTGTTAAAACAGAAGAAAATTTATGAGTAATAAGTCACTCTGTCTTCTCAGATACACTGTATATTCTAAAAGTACTGTTAAAAAGAAGAAAGAATAACAAGCCAATTGAGGCATGAGTAGTAGGTTGAGGGCCAGGAAGGCAGAACCAAACCTGGTGCTGAGTGATACTTCTCTTCAAGAAGCAATAAAAAGTCAGCATCCAACCAGGTGAAATTAGCACATTTTCAGTGGCTGAGTTAACTGACTTGGTGCAAGCCAAGCTTGATCACATTCTTGTCAAGACTCTCTCTTCCCGGTGCAAGGGTCTGGCCTGAATTTAAGAACAGGAGTCCAAGCACAGAGGAAGAGCTGAATCAGCAATAACGGATGGCACGCAAACCAGTCAACACCAGGACTTGAATCCATTCAACATCTGAGAACTCTGAAGGGCCCAAACTGGAACCATCTCCAGTGGGCTACAGGAACAGAGAGCAGGGTTCTGGGCCCAGAGCCCATATGGAAACTACAGGCCACTCGATGTGCCAGCCTGCAGCCCCAGGCCCTCCCCGCAAGACCAGCAGCACCCTAGACACACCCACACCCGCCACCTTGCCTGCCTTCTCTCCAGACGTCTGCCTGCCATCTCCCAGACACTCACAGACCAAGCCAGGCTTTGGGGTCTGGGCGTGACCCCAGGGACCCCAGCTTTTGCACAAAGCGCGCTATGCAACACTCACACAGCCTCCAGAGAGCCTTACCCCGGCACAGTAGTCTCCACTGATGGTGACCCGCTGGAACTCGGGCACGGCGTAGGGTGCAGGTGCAGGCAGGGGAGTGGTTCCGGGGAGCACGGGGGTTGCAGGAGATATGGCCGGACTGGCTGTCGGGGGACCCTTCCAATCTTGCTGTGTCGGCATTTGCAGAGACAGGGACTGGGATCGAATCATCTTAAAACTTTTCTTTCTAAAAGTCAAGGACAAGCAAAAGTGAGAGACAACAGCAGCTAATGAGGGAGAGTGATGAAGACTCTGTGACGGACATGGCAGGAGAATTTGGCTCTGATTAATCAGCGGTGCTGGCCCTACTGTTAAGAAGTTTCTAATTATTCATGCTTCCTCTCACACATGTCTCTCTACATGCAATATCCCAGACACCCTTCTATGCAGCCACTAAGAACTGCTTGGGCTGTGTTTGCACGGCATGTGGAGCAAGTAAATAGGCAAATGTCTCAGGAGACAGAGAGCAGACCACACAGCAGGGGTCTAACACCAAGGGCAGAAGAGGTGAGGACGATGTCAAACTGGCCAGCATGCCGTCTTCAGATAAGCCAAACTCTGAGTCCCAGCCTGTGAAGAGTCTCAATTACAGCGCATTTCACAACGCTGATAATTTGGGGCGCTGGAGCCAGAGGAGACTGACAACCAGTCAGTCCACCTGCTGTTTTCACAAAGGAAGGGTCAGGGGTCCAGAATGCGAAAGGACTTCTGCGAAGCCCTAGCCAGGCAGCTAGTGCTCAGCTCCTCATCTCCCTGGCACCCCAGCTGCTCCCTCCTCCAGCCTGGCAGGACCGGCCACCTGCTGCTGGCTCAGGCACAGGTCTGTAGCTCTGTAATGGGAAAGCGACTGGTCAGCATCAATTTCAGGTCCCCTGGACCTGCCACCTTGACACCAAAAGATGATTTCGCAAACTCGTGAGCTCATGCTTATTTGCAAGGCTGTTTTGTGAATACTCACCTTCCTCATTAATCAGTGATGTTTCAAATGACACCACCATAAGCTCTAGGACCCCTGGGCAGGGAGCTCGGCAGCAGGGAGGTGCCGCCATCAGCACTCCCCTCTCCCGTGTCTTCTGTCTCCGAGGGAGCCCACCACCGCTGCCCAGTGACGTCCGATGCCAGCAACCAGCTGATGCTTGCCCTCCTGTGCCATGGGGCCCAGCAGTGTCCTGGGTACTGTCCCAGCACAACCAGAGTCTACAGCCACCAGCGAAGGACTCAGTGACAACCGTGACCCTCCAGAGCGCCTAGCACCTGCCCCCTTCTCCAGGCACCAGTGACAAGTACAGGGTGTGGAGAAATCAGTAAACAGACCTTATAACTGACCCGGAAGCAGCTGTCTTCCTCCTGGCCCTTGACCAGACCTCTTCTCACAGACCCACAGCTGATTTTTCAGGAGCCACAGTTCCCTGCTCTGTCTATACACCCACTGCTTGCCACATTTCTCCCTCTGGTTATCTGCCCATATGTGTTATCACCTCCTCAGGGACCTGTTTACACTTGGAAAGTGAAGGTGGTCCTTTTTCAGAAGTCTGTCTTTGCCCTGCCCCTGCCCCTGCCCCTGCATAACAGATGTACTGTGTTGTTCAGGAAACCCAGGCTGAACTCCAGGAACATCTAGTCAGGCTTTTCTGAGCCCGCCATCCATCCATCACATGGAGCTGAGTCAAACATCCCATTCCAAGGAAGATGCCAACTCATGCCTGTCAATCATTCCTTAGAGGCAGACTCACCGGAAGTGATGAGGTTCCCACTTTAGCATCTTTCAGATGTTCACACCTGGAGGAGCCACTACTTTGGGCTCCTACTCATGTTCTGACAGGTTCAGCCAGACCCTGTAAGATTCTGGCCTCCATGTCACCCATGTCTACCAGGCCACTGTTTTAATCCCTCTGCCGACTCCACCCCACAAGCCTCAGCCAATGTTGCCTGAGGACCAATCCTGCTAAGGAGAAGCAAGGTGATATCTAAGATGACAAACAGGTAAGAAAATTAAAACAAAAAAAACACCAACCACGATCAGAAAGTTGGAAGGCTGCTTAAGGCAAGAGGCCACCAGGCTTATCCGAGAAATGACCATATTCCTCTGCCCCCATGAATAAGCCACCAGCTGGCTCCCCTCCTCTCCTCAATTCTCCTTCTTGAAGACATCCACGATGACTCTAGTCTTGGTCACCAGGTGAGCTCCAGAATTATCACAGGTGAACAAAGACTTTGTAGGGATAAGGTACAGGTTTAACAACAGATTAGGCCCAGACACCCTAGGCAAGTGCTTAGAATAAGCAGAGCTAACCATTAGGCCTGTCTCTAAGAAAACTGGAAAAACGAAACAGAGTGCAAGGAGAGGGCCCTGCATTCATCTTCTACAGCTGCACAATAAACACGAGCCTGGTGACTGCAAGCAACCCCCACTCGCTGGCCCTCAGATCTATACGTGAAACGTCCAGGTGGGCACGGCTGGGATCTATGCATGCCCAGGGTATCAAAAGGCCAAAACCTGGAGGCTGGCCACACTAGCCTCTGAACTGGAGACCCTGGGAAAGAGTCCACTTTCATGCAGGCGGTTGGAGAATTCATCTGCATGTGGCCCTACACTGAGGCCCTGGCTCCTCACTGGCTATGGGACAGGGCTCGCCCTCTGATTCTTGCACACAGCGCCCTCCATCTTCTAAGCCTGGCACAGTGCCTGGCTCTGGCACTTGGAATCTCTGACCTCCCCCTCCGTGACCCCCTGAGAAAACTCCCTGCACTAAGGGCTGCTGTGACCAGGTCAGGCCCACTCACCTCCCTACCTTCAGGTCCACTGGGCCACACAGCACAACATAATCACAGGAGCGATGCCTCATCACATTCAGAGGGTCTGGAGATTAGGGAAGGACATCTCTGGGGGGACGTTCTAGAAACTCTGTCTACCACAGGTCCACATCTCGTTCCCATTCTGCGCAGCTGAGGCTCAGCCACGAAGGTGGAGAGCGGCAGCTGAGTGACTGAGAGCGTGTGTGTGTGTCCCAGCCCTCCCATGGCTGTCTGAAGCCCCACCTGCGTCACAACAATGAAGTTACCAAATGCTTTTTCTGAATTATAGAACCATGCAGGAATTATAGAACCATCCTGGCAGGAAAGGATTTTAAAGCTACACACCCCAATCCTCTAAGGCAGCCTTTGTCTGAATACATCCAGTGATGGACAGCTCACTACATTTCTGAATAAGACATCAGCAGTCAACCATTTACTCAAAAACCATTTCCCAAGGACCTACTCTGAGCCATGCTAGTGCCAAGCACGCAAATACAAGGTGAGCAAAACATGACCTGTTGCGACTGTTAGAAAGCACTTCCTCGTCATGGGCCAAGATCTGTCTATCCGCAGTTCCACCTGCTGCCCCTCGTGTGAGCCCTTGGGACACAGAGTAAGCTGGCTGGCTCTGCCACAGCTGGCCCACCCCCTCCCTTCCCTACCCGCAGGTCCACCTGGCAGAAATGCAGTCCTGCCCAAGAACTGGCAGGGAGTGGGGCTATCAGGACACCAGCTCCAAGCCAAGCCTGCGGGCCCAATGGGCCCAGAGCAGCTTTGTCCTCCCTCCTGGCCACAGGGACCTTCCTGTCCCACCAGACCCTCGGCTCAGGACACGACCTGGTCGCCTGGGCTGTTAGTGGGCGTCTCTCAGCACCCGTCTGCTGCCCACCGTGTCTATGGCCCTTGCCTGCCCCTGCCACTCTCTGGGCTCCCACCCTGACCCTGCCCTTCCCTGCCCCTAGGCACTCCAGTTAAGAGCCCCAGAGCCTCCATGCAGTCTCAGAGAAGAGTCAGCCTCTTCTCAGGGGCCTGCAGCCACTGCCCTGTGAGGTCTGGCCAGGGCAACCTTTCATCAAAGGCTCTGAACAACATATAGCAGGTCAGGAGGCACAGTGGATTTCACTTTACTCAACAATGATGTGCCAGGTACTGGGGCTAGACGGGTAGACAAAATACTCCTCCGACTCCAGAGGCTGACCTCGATGTCCAGACAGTTCAATAGATTATCATCACACAACGTGGGTAGTGTGATGAGACGACCTGATACTTTGGGATCCCAGAGGAGGCTCTAACCCAGACTGAGGCTGGGAGCCACAGAGCAGGAGGGTCAGAGAAGGCTCCCTGCCTCATTCCCAGAGGGAGAGGGGAACGTTCCCGAATGGGAGACTTCTTTGAAGCCCTTGCACACACACACACACAGACACACAAACACACACACACAGACACACACACACACACACAGAAGGCTCCCTGCCTCATTCCCAGAGGGAGAGGGGAATGTTCCCGAATGGGAGACTTGTTTGAAGCCCTTATACACACAGACACACACACACACAGACACGCGCGCACGCACACGCGCACACACACACACACATTGTTTTGGCAGCCCAGGCAACTCCAGATGAGAATTACTACGCTAAAGGCTCGAAGCAGGAGTCAGACACCAGCACAAGGTCTTATTAACAATCTGAACCTGAACGGCGTTGAGTGGGGCAGGCATTCCCACTTCCACAGGCCCACCTGCTCCCACTGCTTCCACTGCTTCACGTGCAAGTGGGGGCCTGGGTCTAAGCAGGGGAGCAGTTGAGGAGCTGGCACCTACTCTGTGATTGAAACCAGAGGCCTCAGCCTGTCTGAAAGGGAGAGGGCAGGCAAGCTGACTATGACGCATGCTGCATGGTGGGTGCCAAAAGGTGGGTGTGCAGAGGGCACATACTCGGGGTGTCTGGCTGCATGGGTGCAGCCAACTTGCACACTGAAGCCCGCCAGGGATGAAGGCTCAGAACCTCAACCATCTCTCCCTTCACCTCCCTGAGACCTACCACTGTCCTCCCACCGCTCCTGACCATGTGTCAGTCTCTATGGACCTCGCTCTCCCTCTCCCCAGTCCTTCTCAGCTACTCTTCCTCCCCAGAGAGCACAGTGAAGTATGATCTTCCTTACCTGTTAAGTCTTAAACTCTCTTCTTAACTTTAAAAGCAGATAAATTAACCTGTTTCATGTGAAGCTCCTTTGTCAATGGCCCTGAACTTAGACGTGACTTACCCCTGATGTAAGAAGTTTCATAAAACAAAATGATTTAGCTGTGCTGTGTTCGATTCATAACAAGTATGTTCTTCTAGTTTACTCAGGGAAGTGATTGTTCTGGAGCTAAATTTTTCAAATAAACTCTGTCCACTTTTGTTGTTGTTCAGTCGCTAAGTCGTGTCTCTTTGTGACCCCATGGACTGCAGTATGCCAGGCTTCCCTGTCCTTCACTATCTCCCAGAATTTACTCAAGCTCAAGTCCATCCAACCATCTCATCCTCTGTCTTCCCCTTCTCTTGCCCTCCATCTTTCCCAGCATCAGGGTCTTTTCCAATGAGTTGGCTCTTCCTATCAGATAGCTGTCCCCTCTATACTCTAAATTAAAAAAAACTTCAGTGTGGCTTTTAAAAATGAGATTCATAATTCCTGTATCTGAACCAGTGCATGCTGAACATAACTGAAACTTCTTTCCGTGACTCAGCGTCATCATCGCCTTATTCAGTCACCAGCTTAGAGACATTGTGGCCCAAGACTGCTGTGCTTTGAATTCTTGCCTCTGATTTTCATAATTATTCTGTTTCCTCTCTCACTGTGAACTGTTAAATAATAACAAAAACAGGAACACTAATGATGTCTAAGCATGGGTGCTAAGCAGTCATCCTTATTAGCTCATTTAATTCTCACAAGGTAGGTCCATCATCCTCGTTTTGCAGATCAGGAAATAGGAACTTAAGGTCCTTGCCTGAGGCCACTCAGTCATAAGACACAGGCCATCACTTGAACCCGGCTGGTCTGGTTCCAAAGTCTGAGTTCGTAATCACCGCACAACACACCTGTGACTCTGCCGATAGAAGTCCCTCTCTCACTTTTAATTTGCTTCCTTAAATCTGTCACAGGATAAGAAACAAAATAACCAAGCTTGTTAGAACTCAGTGTGAAACAAGAACAGAAGATGGGATGAGAGAATTGGGGGGATGACAGCTAAAACGTACAGGATTTCTTTCAGGGGGAAGGGGTTGAAAAAATGTTCTAAAATTGACTGTAGTGATGGTTGCACTTTCCAAATATACTAAAAAACCACTGAATCGTACACTTTAAATGAATGGATTATATGGTATGTGAATTACACCTCAATAAAGCTGATTAAAAACGAGAAGTAGAGCGCCGAAGGAGCCCTGATGTGCATTTTGGCTGCACATCAGATATTCTTACAGGGTTGTCACCCATGCTGGCTACATTCCAGCTATGTATATTTGCAGGGTGGGTAAGCTCTGGCTAGGTGAGATAATGAGATTCAAAGTGAATAACAGAGAGCTTCTGGGTGCTAGCAGGGTTTTTCAGTCTTGTCTTTGCCTCCTAACTTTGATTCCATAGACAGCCTACCCCTCCCACTCACCTTGACGCACCTTGAGTCTCAATAGAGGCCTGGTCATTGTCATCTTCCTAAGGAGGCAGAGAGGTCCCTGCAGCAAGACGTCACTGCTGACCTTCTGATCTGACCTGCAAACCGAGCGCCTCTTAGAGCAGACTGGGGTGCCAGCTCCCTGGAGAGGGACCCCAGCCCTGGGAGGTTTATGATTGAGCCCAGTTCAGCTCTTAGAACTGCCGGAATCCTGACAACAGCTTCCGTGCTTTAGGGGCTCATCTTTCTTACTCACAATCCAAGTTTCTCATTCTTTTTCTAAGAAGTGCTTTTACTTTCAAGTTCTAGCTAGTGCCTTTACATTAGACTTTAAATAGTCTTTAAAAAAAATTTTTTTAATAATAAGATTAAAAAAGAATGGTTGTACAGAAAAGCTTTCTCTAAGTACCAGAAACATTCAGGCTTGTCAGAGGAGCCAGGGCGAGGGAGACCTTTTTCCAAACTGGAAGTCCCATCTAATGTCACAGTTTGAAACACAAATCCACAGACTCTGGGCATCTGGAAACCTGCTTCTGGCTCCAGGCCTGGGCGTTCCTTGCGGGAGGGCTCCACGTTACCATTTATGTTCCAGAGTGTCAGGGACAAGTAAGAGAAAAAGAGGAAGCTGCAGAGAGGGTTTCTCCTCCAGACAGTTCACATCTGAATATTTGCAGTGCCTCTACTGAGCAAGGAGGCTGAAAGCTACAACTGGGGGTGCACAGCTCCAGAGGATACCATGACGTCTGACAAGAAGTCCAGGGACCAGACTGTGCTTTGGCAGAAAAGGAGCCAGTGGGCAGCAGGGGGCTGTGTCCAGGTTTCCCTCCGTTTCATTCAGTTCAGTTCAGTTCAGTTGCTCAGTCGTGTCCGACTCTTTGCGACCCCATGAATCGCAGCACACCAGGCCTCCCTGTCCATCACTAACTCCCGGAGTTCACTCAGACTCATGTCCATCGAGTCAGTGATTCCATCCAGCCATCTCATCCTCTGTCGTCCCCTTCTCCTCCTGCCCCCAATCCCTCCCAGTATCAGGGTCTTTTCCAATGAGTCAGCTCTTTGCATGAGGTGGCCAAAGTACTGGAGCTTCAGCTTTAGCATCATTCCTTCCAAAGAAATCCCAGGGTTGATCTCCTTCAGAATGGATTGCTTGGATCTCCTTGCAGTCCAAGGGACTCTCAAGAGTCTTCTCCAACACCACAGTTCAAAAGCATCAATTCTTCAGCACTCAGCCTTCTTCATAGTCCAACTCTCACATCCATATATGACTACTGGAAAAACCATAGCCTTGACTAGACAGACCTTAGTCGGCATCCATTTCATTCAGCAGCCAGCAATTACATCTTGGAGAGCAGTCCCCAGTGTCTCCACATGGAACCAAGGGCCCTAGGCCTGACCAGAGATGGGATAGCCTCGTGGTTAAAGCGTGAGGTTCTACATTCAAAAGACCTGGGTCACTTACTGGCTATGTGTCCTAATCTGCAAAATCAAGATAAGACTATCCACTTGATAAGCTTAATGTGGACCTAACAAAAGCAGAAGAGACTAAGAAGAGGTGGCAAGAATACACAGAAGAACTGTACAAAAAAGATCTTAAGGACCCACGTAATGAGGATGGTGAGGTCACTCACCTAGAGCTAGAGCCAGGCATCCTGGAGTGTGAAGTCAGGTGGGCCTTAGGAAGCAGTACTATAAAAAAGCTAGTGGAGGCGATGGAATTTCAGCTGAAGTATTTAAAATCCTAAAGGACGATGCTATTAAAGTGCTGCACTCAATATGCCAGCAAATTTGGAAAACTCAGCCATGGCCACAGGACTGGAAAAAAGAATCCCAAAGAAAGGCAATGCCAAAGAATGTTCAGACTATCATACCAATGCACTCATTTCACATGTTAGCAAGGCAATGCTCGAAATCCTCCAAGCAAGGCTTCAACAGTATGTGAACAGAGAACTTCTGCTGGATTTAGAAAAGGCAGAGGAACCAGAGATCAAATTGCCAACATCCGTTGGATTATAGAAAAAGCAAGAGAATTCCAGAAAAACATCTACTTCTGCTTCGTTGACTATGCTAAAGTTTGTACAACAAACTGTGGGAAATTCTTCAAGATGGGAATACCAGACCACCTGACCAGCCTCCTGAGGAAACTCTATGCAGTTCAAGAAGCAACAGTCAGAACTGGACATGGAACAATGGGCAGGTTCAAAATTGGGAAAGGAGTAAGTCAAGGCTGTATATTGTCACTCTGCTTATTTAACTTATATGCAGAGTACATTATGAAAAATGCTAGGCTGAATCAATCAAAATCTGGGATCAAGATTGCCAGGAGAAGTATCAACAACCTCAGACAAGCAGATAATACCAGTATAATGGCAGAAAATGAAGAGAAACTAAAGAACTTCTTGATGAAGGTGAAAGAGGAGAGTGAAAAAGCTGGCTTAAAACTCAACATTCAAAAAACTAAGATCATAGAACTCAGTCTCATCACTTAATGGTAAATAGATGCGGGGAAAGTGCAAGCAGTGGCAGGTTTTATTTTCTTGGACTCCAAAATCACTGCAGACAGTGACTGCAGCCACAAAATTAAGACATTTGCTTCTTGGAACAAAAGCTATAACAAACCTACACAGTGTATTAAAAGGCAGAGGCATTTCTTTGCATTCAAAGGTCCATCTAGTCAAAGCTATGGTTTTTCCAGTAGTCAAGTACAGATGTGAGAGTTGGACCATAAAGAAAGCTGAGCGCCAAAGAGTCGATGTTTTTGAACTGTGGTGCTAGAAGACTCTTGAGAGTCCCCTGGAAGCAAGGAGATCAAACCAGTCAATCCTAAATGAAGTCAACCATGAATATTCATTGGAAGAACTGATGCAAAAGCTGAAGCTACAAGACTTTGGCCACCTGATGTGAAGAGCAGACTCATTGGAAAAGACCCTGTTTCTGCCAAAGACTGAGGGAGAGGAGTAGAGGGTGACAAAGGATGAGATGGTTGGATGGCATCACCAACTCAATGGACATGAGTTTCAGCAGACTTCAGGAGACAGTGAAGGACAGGGGAGCCTGGCGTGCTGCAGTCCATGGGATTGCAAAGAGCTGGACACTGCTCAACAACTGAACAACAAAGTTTAATATACAGATTAACTTAGCCCACCATAAGGTTGCTGCCCATCTCTGCTACAGAAGTTGGACAGTTAAAATTTCCATGGGGCTTACCGTGATCCAGGCCCTGCCCTAAGCCTTTTACATGTTAATTCCTCACTACTCACAACATCCCATGAAAGTAGCTCTTCACTGGTCTTACTTTACAGGTGGTGAAAAACTGGGGCACAGAGAAGTTTCCTAAGGGCCCAGAGTCACAGAGCATCCCAGTGAGTGGCAGAGCACAGCGATCCAGGGAGCCGTAGCCACTCTGAGGTGGTGTCTGTGGCGGCAGTGGAGAAACGGGGTGTCTTTCTCCTACCACACTACCACTGCTCGCCAACACAGGTTAGGTTCTGGGCTGGATCCTTGGGATACAGTGGGAGCCAGACACAGTCCCCAGGGAGCTTCCAGTCAAAGGGGGCAGACAGATGCAAACCAAGACCACCATATCCTAACAAGTAGGGAAAGAATGAAACTTCTGGAGAGAAGGTTGCACAGGAATTTCTGGAAACCATGGAGCATCATTTGGACTCAAGAGTAGGAAGGCTGGGCATTGATAACAAAAGAATCTCTTTTGCAGATGTCAGGTCTAATGTCTCTCTGTAGGAAACTGACCTCAGAAACCTATCATTTCTAGTAATGCAAAATGTCAGGACTCCTTCTCCTCTCATTATTAAGGGTCCAAAATGCTCAATTCAGAAGACAGAAGGTCCTGCAGAGCATTCACTTCATAACATCTGTTCAGCCAGCAAAGTATGGATGAGGGTCTCCACAGTCAGGCTCTGCTTTACTCTCCAGGGTAACCTGTGACCACCTCACTGGCTAACGACATCAACGACCCCTTCACTTTACAGGCTTACAGCCCCTCAGAGGAAGGAAAGCACTTATATTCTGCACAATAAAGCTCTGTTCTTGCCCTTATACCAATACTTGATTTTTTACTACTTTCCTAAAAAATGTTACCAAAGTACTAAAGTTCTATACTACCAAGAAAGGAAAGGACTTGCCTTTTAAAATGAGGCAGTACCTTAGGGAGGACCTGGCAATGGACTGGGTTGCAGAGAGGGCTCAGGTTCCACTACCCTAGCTATTCAGGCCCTCAGTGTGCCGGCCAGGTGGGCACCTAGCTAGAGCCCCACCAGACACTTTCTCAAAGCTTTCTATTGTTTAATTCTGCTCTCCCGGGTGAGATGGGCCTCCCAGATGGCTCAGAGGGGAAAGACTCTGCCTGCAATGGAGGAGACCCGGGTGATGCAGGTTCAATCCCTGGGTTGGGAAGATCCCCTCGAGAAGGAAATGGCAACCCATTCCAGTATTCTTGCCTGGAGAATCCCATGGACAGAGGAGCCTGGCGGGCTACAGTCCATGCGGGTCACAAAGAGTTGGACACGACTGACCAACCAAGCACACAGCACAACACGGGGGAGATAAACTGAAAGGTGAAGGCTTCCCTGTGCACTTAAAGACCCAAACTGCTTATCAGGGAGCACAGGCCAATCTGATCCGGGCCCTGTCTACCCCTCCAGATGCAGATCATGGCACTTCACCCTCAACCACGCCTCTACCGTACACAGGCCTCCCTGAAGACACCTAAGGGCCTTTGTCCCGGCTCCTCCGCCTATAAGGCCCTCACCCAGCTCTACGGCAGCTGGCCCCTTTGCACCCTTGCAACTCCTTTACACCCTTGCATCAGCTACAATGTCATCTTCCCTAACCACCCAATCTGAAAAAGGACTCTCCCTCTCCATGTGTCAGCTGGCTTCTGGCTGGACTTGGACAATGGCAACCGGTGGGGGAAACCAGAACGTGCCAGAAAGATTAAAGCCAGGTATCTCTCGTCTCCATCTCTGCCTTTGGAGAGGCCATCTCTGGAGCTGTTGCATCACCCCCCGAGGCTCCAGTTTCTATTGGAAAGGCCACCACAGTTCCAACTCCTCCACCCGAAGTTCCAGCAACCCCACTTCCCTCCACTGTCTCTCCAGTCTGGGGTGACAGCTGCTTCCTACTGTGTCTACTCTCTGGGCAGCCTCTCTCCCCACTGCTTGGTTCTCTATCTCCTCTGTAACCAATTTCCTGAGAAAACATCCTACTTCCAATACTCAAGGAGTTTCTGCTTTTCTGGTTAGACTCTGACTGACACAGCAGTTATCACAACTTGTCATTTCTCAATTAATTTGTCCAGTCAATTATTGTCTAGACCAACTGTAAGCTCTACACGGCAGGGACTGTATCTAGTTCATTAATATATCCCCCGTGCCCAGCACAACACCTGGCAAATAGTGAGCTGAGTTAATTAACAACACAAAGTACTTGTCAAGGGATGAAAGAAGTAACATGGATGTTTCCCAAGAAATCCTCAAGTTTTTGGAAAGAAGATGCAAATGTTATTTGGAAATCGTGAGTATTTAGGTACATGATCTGGTTTTAAAAAAGCAGTAGAGAAAGTGGCTTTCAGTCTTTTCAACCAAAGGCACGACACTCTTCAGTGATTACGTGGTGAGTTAAATAGTCTTGGTTAAGAACTAGACTCAGCTCCCAGGACAGCCAATTTCACGCAAGGCGCCCCATCGCAAGCCAAGCACCTGCAGCCCACCTGCGCCTGCACAGCCCCACCCAGCCCAGGGCCCAAACCTTTTCGCGGTCTCCAGAGACTTCTGCTCCGCCAGCTCCTTCTGCAGCTCCCTCTCCTTGGCCTCCTTCTGCCCAATGGGGCAGTCCTCGGGGACTGTGAACAGGGACAGGGCATCTTTGCTGTCCTCTTCTCGGAGGACTCTCGCAAACACCTTCTCGGCCAGGAGCCGGACTTGCTCATCCACCTCGGAGATGTTCAGCTTGGGGAACTGGCGCGGCATCTCGGCTGGCAGAAAAAGAGAACCAACGTGAGCCAAGAACTACTAGACCACCAGAGTCACCCGTGTGCAGGGCAGGAGAAGGCACTGAAAAAAGAGCCAGGTGCCCCAGTCTTTGGGGTCAGCTGTCTACTCAGGAATTCCCCGGATCAAACCCAACAGGCCAATTTTTACAACTAGCTCTCTAAGCGAGTGACTGTGAAAGGTATAGGCCCACTTAGTCCTCATGAGAAAGCAAACGTTCAGAAGTGAAAGCATGAACTGTTCAACCAGGGGTTCTACTGTTTCCCAAACCCAGGGAATCCTCATGAACAGGCAAGCCCCACCCTTCCCACCTCCTGTGGAGAGGAAGAGTTCAGAACCCCCTCCTGTAGACGATGAGGCGGCCGTGTGGGGTGCTACAGTGACCAAACCTGCTCCCCACTGCATAGAGACGAAGGCCAAAGCCCAAAGGCTCTAACGGTCAGCGTAAGAGCCCAGGAGATCCACAGCTGCATTCCTCACTGCACAAAATGAGAGCTGTTGCTGAAAGGAAACCACAGTTGCACCATCTCCCAAACCCTCTGGAACTTCTAACAGGACAGCCAATAACATAAACATCTGGGGACAGGGAGACTCTTTACCTCTCACAGCCCGGCTGAAGACTCACATCCTCAAAGAAGCTTGCCCTTACCTCCTCTGCACACCGGCTTCTCACTCTCAGGAGCCAGCCTAAATCTCCTGGTTGATTCTTTTCTTTGCCTTTCAGCACTTACATAGCATGCAGTAAAGTGCACTCTGCCAAGCCCTATACATGTACTAACTCAGTTAATCCTAGTTTTTCCCATTTTACAGATGACAGAATGAAGGCATAGAGAGCTAACTTGCCCAGGGTCACACTTCTAATAAGCAGGCCGTGACCTGCACTGTTCCCAGCCACTGGCTCCCATCCCTTTCCTCTCTGAGCCTCTGCTCAGGGGCTCTGAGCCCACGAATCTCGTTCTCGCATCTGTCCTCTGAACCTCTACACTGTGCTGCTTCTCTCTGCCCATTTGGGGGTCAGGGCATGTCCCCTTGCTGGCCCCAGCATCCCACCTATGGAGCAGACCAATACTGTATCCCTTCCACAAGCCACCTTCACCAGGAACAGCTCCAGGAGAGGAGCTTTCTGTCAATCCGGTTTCTTTAAGGAGGGTTTAAAGAGGGACGGTGGTTTCACCAGGCAGACAGAGGACGAAGGTTGAGACAGTGCCCGGCTGCTCTCTGGCAGGGAGAGGAAGCACTTTCAGGAAAGGAGGGACGCTGAGCAGTTGGGGGCAGTCACTCTTTACGCCTCCCCATGTTCTCATCTGTGAGATAAAGGAACTGGACTAAGTGGTCTCCAAGGCCCTCTCACTTCTAAGCACCGTAATTCTAGGTACCAGTGAGGTTTCTGGTTCCAGGAGGGCTTGCTGCTCTGGTCTTTTCTGCGGCCTGCGGATCTAATTCATGACACAGACAGGAAGGAGGAAAGCAGGCTGCTTATAGGGCAGGCTATATAGAGAGGTATTCTATAAAACCTCTGCAGGCCCTTAGACTGTGAAACCAATTTCCTCCTTCCTTCTGCCCCCAGGGCCAGGCCTTTCCTGGGCCTCTCTCACCCCTCGGCACTTGAGTGGGAGGAGAGAGGCAGCCCAGGATGCAACTGTGTCGGTCTGTGGCAGCAGAGACCGAGATAAGCATCGGGCAAAGACAAAGAGGAACAGCTGGCTATGGAGATTTCCACACCCAGATAGCAGAGAAGAGGAAGCTGGAAACCATCAGAGCAGAGGCCAGAGAAGAAGGTGACAGAAGAAAGAAAAGGAGAGAAAGACAAAGAGCTGGACCCAGGAGGAGCTGTCAGGGGTGAACGAAGCTGGACCAACTTTGTTCCCCATCCCCCAATTCTAAGGCCTCTGTCAAGTGCAGCTTTCCAGATCTTTAAAGGGCTCCAGGCAAGGGGCAGCAAAAGCCACAAAGCATCCAAGCATCTGAAAGAGCAAGCCCACTTGAGAAATTGCTTCTATGAAAAGAATCTGAAGGAAGGAAAATGCACAGAGATGTTTACCTGCACTCTTCATAAAAATAGCTTTAAAAGGTTCAGATGAGAGCATACTCATCTGAAACTTTTCATGTTCTGAAAAAGAACATGAAAAAGAACATGAAGCAACCAAAATTATAATCATGAAGACAGTGCCATCACTTAAAAAAATACCTTGTGAGATAACAGCAAATGAAAAAACTAATACATGAAACTGTTCCCAAGCTTTGATTACAATGATACAAAAATGCATCCCCTTATGGACCAGGGCTGCAAGAGACACACTTAAATGACCAGATGGCAGGACTGCCAGTGGGAAGGGCAATATCTGATTTATCATTGATGCTATTATAATGTCATTTGCACAAAAACAAAGAAAATAGAAAGAAAATGAATAGACTCAAGAGTTCCAAAAAGAGAAAAATATGAAAACTAATCAAATGTCTACATCCCATATTTTGGTCATCAGGGTCCTCTCCCACCTACTCCACACCAGAAAGAGGCCAGTCCAAAAGGAATTCCACCTTTAAGACCTATCTCTGCATTAGCTTTAGCCCTTCAGCTGCGATAGCATCACAGAGGCTGCTCACCACTGCCTCCTTATACCCCCCTAAATACACACAAGCATGACCCAGCCACATCCCCTCACAAGTGGGCCACTTGGGGGTGTCTTTTGTGTCTGAGGGCTCTTATGCCAGATCCTGCCAATTTTTCCACGAAGCATTTTTAGTTTACTCAAGTCAACTAAACATACTTTACAGGATGCATCCTTCTACAAGTGTTCTTCCTTTTTCTTTAGCTCAAATAGCTTAAGTCAGTCTTTTCCATATTGGTTGTCAATAGAAGTCAATACCTGTTGCTATGAAACAGGTCCTAGGGTTAATAACTAGGGAAATGCTGCATTCCATAGCCTCTTCACCCCAGATTCACGGGGCACACCAAAGACTTGAGACTCACAGAGTACCATCTCCCCATAGACCTCTTTGTGTCAGTATCCATATGAATCCCCTGCAGCACTACTACCAATATCTTAAATAACTGGTGAAGACTACTCCATGCCTTAGAATTGACCAAGTAACCCAGCCAGCGTGCTGGGCTAAGTCAGTGGGTCTTAGAAGCCTTCTGGATATTTGTTGTCTTCTGCACATCATTGGCAGACAAGTCCCAGCTGCCCTTTCTCCAGAGCCTGCCTCTCTTCTCAGACCCAGAGACCCCGGCCAGGCCAGGCATGTGGAGGAAAGCCCAGCAGAGCTTCAGCTCCAACTGCCAGTTCAAGCCTGACTTGTCAGCTGAAGCCAGCATGCTTGGGAGGCTAAACTGTGAATTCACTGGCATTAGCTTATGTCGTTGTGACATAGAATACCACACCCTCCAGTGAGCTTGACGGCAAAATGTCCCAAAGTTAGAAAGCTGTAATATGCCGCCAATTTCAACAAACAGGCACTTTTTCACGGCATCACAGCCTCTCCAGAAAAGGGGCACCGTGCCTCTTAAAAATCCCCTCGCTACACAAATGAAGCTGTTTCTCACTCCTGCCAGACTCCCATGGTCAGAACCCACGACACAGACCTGCGCCTGGCGCTGGGGTCCCCACGGCTGCTCCTGAGGATGCCATCCAGGTGACGCACTCGGACCAAAGGCTGCGTGCTGCCCGGGAGGCTGAGCTGAGTCAGTGTGAGTGCAGCTAGCTGGGCTCTGTCTGCTGCTGGGGTGGGAGGTCTCTGCTTTGCATATCTGTGAGCAGCCCTGAGCAACAGCAGGATATGTCTGGGCTGGAAATTCTTCCGTGCATATGAAATGGAAGTGGAAAATGTCCAAGAGTCCTAAAGGGCCCAGGTAATGCCAGCTATCGTGGCTGCGGTCTCCAGAAAGCCGTGTCCTGCCCCCACTCACAGCCCCCTTCAGAGCAGGAAACTCAAGCTGCTGCTGCTGCTGCCCCAAGCAAGAGTACATTCAGCCTTCCCGACCAGCCACAGCCGATAAGCCACCGCCTCCCTCGAACGTCCAGACCCCTCCTGAAAGCTGAGCACAGGCTGCGATACCATCACCTGCGCCGCTTCCGTTTCTGAACCTCACTTCAGGCTCTGCCTCACGAGCCGGCTCATCTTACGAGCCTGTCCTGGTCCCCTCAGAGGGCCCCCCGCCCCGAAGCAACCTTTCTGGGAGCGCCCCAAGACTGGCGGTGTGGGGGGAGGGGGCTCTGGGCCAGTCGCCCATGCGACCCCCTCCCCCACCGGAGGGAAAGGACAGAAGCTCAAAGCGAGAGAAGGGCGGGAGCAGGGGAGGATGAGAGCCTGCCTCGATCGGCTCCTTTCCCGGAAGGAAGCTGCACATCGCAGATGACAGGGCAACCTGACCAGCTCAGCCAGAGCAGCGGGCCTGGGGGCCCACGCACCCACCCCCGGGAAAGACGCGCCCCCCACCTGCCCCAGCCTCCCCTCCTTACTGCCGCAGTCAGCTCCCACGTGGGCCTCCAGCTTGGAGAAGCCTCCTGAGGGCCGGCTGGATGCAGCCGCCAGCCGCTGCCCGGCTCCCTGCCTCAGGTAACCCACGGAGCAGTCCAGGCGGATCGCTGCAGCCTCCCAGGGCGCGAAGTCCCACTCCTCACCCGCCCTTTAGGAGAAGGACAGTCCTCTGTGGGGAAGCTCACAACAGACACGCGGCCTCCCAGGGACTTAGAGCGGTGGNNCCCAAGACTGGCGGTGTGGGGGGAGGGGGCTCTGGGCCAGTCGCCCATGCGACCCCCTCCCCCACCGGAGGGAAAGGACAGAAGCTCAAAGCGAGAGAAGGGCGGGAGCAGGGGAGGATGAGAGCCTGCCTCGATCGGCTCCTTTCCCGGAAGGAAGCTGCACATCGCAGATGACAGGGCAACCTGACCAGCTCAGCCAGAGCAGCGGGCCTGGGGGCCCACGCACCCACCCCCGGGAAAGACGCGCCCCCCACCTGCCCCAGCCTCCCCTCCTTACTGCCGCAGTCAGCTCCCACGTGGGCCTCCAGCTTGGAGAAGCCTCCTGAGGGCCGGCTGGATGCAGCCGCCAGCCGCTGCCCGGCTCCCTGCCTCAGGTAACCCACGGAGCAGTCCAGGCGGATCGCTGCAGCCTCCCAGGGCGCGAAGTCCCACTCCTCACCCGCCCTTTAGGAGAAGGACAGTCCTCTGTGGGGAAGCTCACAACAGACACGCGGCCTCCCAGGGACTTAGAGCGGTGGCGTGGGTCTGGGAAATAACCATGAGCAACAGGCTATTTCTGTGGTGCTGTTGAAACCCTGGGGAGAAGCGCCCAGAGAGGATGGGGCCACTTGTTTACTGGGAGGCTGGCTCCAGCCCTGGCTTGGGCCTGAGTCACCTCCTCATGTCCAATCGTGAGGCTGTGCCTTCCTGAGCGGCGGATAACTCCTGTGCGTACAGAGTGGGATTACAGGGTTGACACACGATCCTCGGGCTGCTGCTGGGCTTTAGCTACCCAGAGATTACGACCCACCTGTCCTCACAGCTGTTTCATAAACAGTGCGACCAGCAGGCTACAAGCAACCTACAGGGACAGTCGTGTGTATTCATTAAATAATTAAATGACCTTAAAATGGAGGGGGAGGGAAAAAAACCTGAGCCCTTAGTACTATTTTGCCAGAGGGTGGAGAGGCAAATGATTCCTTTGGCTAGTGTGTTTGGGGCAGGAGTGGGGTTAGGATGGGGCTGCCATGGAGCATCCTAGCCCGTGCATCTGAGAACCGACTTGGACCTATCACATCCAGGGAGTCTTATTCTAGATCTTTAACCTGACTCTGGAAAGTTCTGGTCTAAACAAACATTTTCCAAAGTGTAGTCTGTAGAACATAAAATGCCAGAAGGCTTACACAATACTGCATACCATAGTCCTTCATGGAAATTCACACATACGATTCCTACTAGCAGATTCTAAACATTTAGAAATCCTCTGGTCAAGAAAGCCGCTTGAGGGGACTACTCTGATGGTCCAGTGGTTGGGAATCCACCTGCCAGTGCAGAGGACACGGGTTCGATTCTTGGTCTAGGAAGATCCCACACGCCGCAGGGTGACTAACTCTTCGCACCACAATACTGAGCCTGTGCACCCTAGAGCCAGGCAGCCGCAACAAGAGAAGCCGCTGCAGTGAAGCCTGCACGCCCCAACTAGAGAGTAGCCCCCACTCACCACAACTGGAGAAAAGCCCGCGCACAGAAACGAACAGCCAACACAGACAAAAATAAACAAATAATAACTTTTTAAAAGCTGCTTGACTTTGTTTAACCCAACACACTTATTTGACCCTTCTACCACTGGCACCCTAGGGAAAAATACCTATGCATATCCTGGGCATAGGCTTTGGAAAATACCTTCCACTTTGAGCCTTCATTTTCCAGTCTAGAAAAAGCTGCCTTCCCAGGCCCCAGCGATTAGCATGAGATCTGCTCCATCACGTCCAAAGAGAGATGGGCAGCAGCCCCACTACAATGACACAGGCTGGGACAATGGCCAAGGGTCCCACTGGAGGGATGCAAGACCCTCCAGAAGAGCAGCAGTTTTGAAGGTAACTGGCTTTGTCTTGGGAGAGCAAACTTTGCTCATGAACTAACAATTCCTCCTTAAGCCTAATACATCTCTGCTCCTCATGGCCCAGAAGTCCCCCTAGACTGAGGAGCACTGGTCCCAAACTCAAAAGCCTTTTACATTTTCAAAGAACATTAAGACAATCTATGATACTACTGAATGGAAGAATATACTGCTAATGATAAACCAGTAGGGGGCTAATAGCCAAAATATATAAATACTTCATTCAACTCAACATCAAAAATACAAACAACTCAATTAAAAAGTGCATAGAAGACCTCAATAGACAGGTTTCAAAAGAAGACATACAGATGGCCAACAAGCACATGAAAAGAAGCTCAACATCATTAATAAGAGAAATGCAAATTAAACCACAATGAGACATCATCTCCCACCTGTCAGAATGGCTATCATCAAAAAGACCACAAATAAAAAATGTTAGCGAGGATGTGGAGAAAAGGGAACCCTCATACACTGTTAGGAGGAATGTAAATTGGGGCAGCTGCTGTGGAAAATCAAAAAGCTAAACACAGAACTACCATCAGTTCAGTTCAGTCGCTCAGTCGTGTCCGACTCTTTGTGACCCCATAAACTGCAGCACGCCAGGCCTCCCTGTCCATCACCAACTCCCGGAGTTCACTCAAAATCACCTCTATCGAGTCGGTAATGCCGTCCAGCCATCTCATCCTTTGTTGTCCCCTTCTCCTCCTGCCCCCAATCCCTCCCAGCATCAGAGTCTTTTCCAATGAGTCAGCTCTTCGCATGAGGTGGCCAAAGTACTGGAGTTTCAGCTTGAGCATCATTCCTTCCAAAGAACACCCAGGACTGATCTCCTTTAGAATGGACTAGTTGGATCTCCTTGCAGTCCAAGGGACTCTCAAGAGTCTTCTCCAACACCACAGTTCAAAAGCATCAATTCTTTGGCGCTCAGCTTTCTTCACAGTCCAACTCTCACATCCATACATGACTACTGGAAAAACCATAGCCTTGACTAGACAGACCTTTGTTGGCAAAGTAATGTCTCTGCTTTTGAATATGCTGTCAAGGTTGGTCATAACTTTCCTTCCAAGGAGTAAGCGTCTTTTAATTTCATGGCTGCAGTCACCATCTGCAGTGATTTTTGGAGCCCCCAAAAATAAAGTCTGACACTTTTTCCACTGTTTCCCCATCTATTTCCCATGAAGTGATGGGACCAAATGCCATAATCTTAGTTTTCTGAATGTTGAGCTTTAAGCCAACTTTCCCCAAGGCAAACCATTCAATATCACAGTAATCCAAGTCTGTGCCCCAACCAGTAACGCTGAAGAAGCTGAAGTTGAATGGTTCTATGAAGACCTACAAGACCTTTTAGAAATAACACCCAAAAAAGATGTCCTTTTCATTATAGGGGACTGGAATGCAAAAGTAGGAAGTCAAGAAACACCTGGAGTAACAGGCAAATTTGGCCTTGGAATACGGAATGAAGCAGGGCAAAGGCTAATACGAGTTTTGCCAAGAGAACGCACTGGTCATAGCAAACACCCTCTTCCAACAACACAAGAGAAGACTCTACACATGAACATCACCAGATGGTCAATACCGAAATCAGATTGATTATATTCTTTGCAGCCAAAGATGGAGAAGCTCTATACAGTCAGCAAAAATAAGACAGGGAGCTAACTGTGGCTCAGATCATGAACTCCTTGTTGCCAAATTCAGACTTAAATTGAAGAAAGTAGGGAAAACCACTAACCATTCAGGTATGACCTAAATCAAATCCCTTATGATTATACAGTGGAAGTGAGAAATAGATTTAAGGGTCTAGATCTGATAGATAGAGTGCCTGATGAACTATGGACGGAGGTTGGTGACATTGTACAGGAGACAGGGATCAAGACCATCCCCATGGAAAAGAAATGCAAAAAAGAAAAATGGCTGTCTGGGGAGGCCTGGGAAGCTGTGAAAAGAAGAGGAGCGAAAAGCAAAGGAGAAAAGGAAAGATATAAGCATCTGAATGCAGAGTTCCAAAGAATAGCAAGGAGAGATAAGAAAGCCTTCCTCAGCGATCAATGCAAAGAAATAGAGGAAAACAACAGAATGGGAAAGACTAGAGATCTCTTAAAGAAAATTAGAGATACCAAGGGAACATTTCATGCAAAGATGGGCTCAATAAAGGACAGAAATGGTATGGACCTAACAGAAGCAGAAGATATTAAGAAGAGGTGGCAAGAATACACAGAACTGTACAAAAAAGAGCTTCACGACCTGGATAATCATGATGGTGTGATCACTCACCTAGAGCCAGACATCCTGGAATGTGAAGTCAAGTGGGCCTTAGAAAGCATCACTACGAACAAAGCTAATGGAGGTGATGAAATTCCAGTTGAGCTATTTCAAATCCTGAAAGAACTACCATATGACCCAACAATTCCACTCCTGGATATAGATCTGAAAAAATGAAAATACTAATTCGAAAGTACCCCAATGATCAGAGAAACATTATTTACAATCCCCAAGATATGGAAGCAGCCTAAGTGTCCATCAACAATGAACAAATAGAGAAGATGTGGACATATATACAGTAGAATTCTCAGCCATAAGAAAGAATATTTTGCCATTTACAATAATATGGATAGACTTGGAAGGTATTATACTAAGTTAAATAAGTCACACAGAAAAAGACAAATACTGTATGATATGACTTACATGTGGAATCTAAAAAGTACAACAAACTGATGACTATAACAAAAAGGACACAGAGACAGGATAGTGGACTCACTAGCGATTACCAGTAGGGAAAGGAAAGGGGGCGGGACACGATAGGGGTAGGCGATAAAGAGGCCCAAACTATTATGTATAGAATAAATAAGCTACAAGCACATATTGTACAACACACGGAATATAGCCAACAATTTACAATAATTATAAATGGAATATAACCTTTAGAAATTATGAATCACTATGTTGTATATCACTGCAGATGGTGACTGCAGCCATGAAATTAAAAGACACTTACTCCTTGGAATAAAAGTTATGACCAACCTTGACAGCATATTCAAAAGCAGAGACATTACTTTGCCAACTAAGGTCCATCTAGTCAAGGCTATGGTTTTTCCAGTGGTCATGTATGGATGTGAGAGTTGGACTGTGAAGAAGGCTGAGCGCCGAAGAATTGATGCGTTTGAACTGTGGTGTTGGAGAAGACTCTTGAGAGTCCCTTGGACTGCAAGGAGATCCAACCAGTCCATTCTGAAGGAGATCAGCCCTGGGATTTCTTTGGAAGGAATGATGCTAAAGCTGAAACTCCAGTACTTTGGCCACCTCATGCGAAGAGTTGACTCATTGGAAAAGACTCTGATGCTGGGAGGGATTGGGGGCAGGAGGAGAAGGGGACGACAGAGGATGAGATGGCTGGATGGCATCACAGACTCGATGGACGCTAGTCTGGGTGAACTCCGGGAGTTGGTGATGGACAGGGAGGCCTGGCGTGCTGCAATTCATGGGGTCGCAAAGAGTCAGACACAACTGAGTGACTGAACTGAAATGAACTGATGTTGTATACCTATAACTGATATAATATTACACATGAACTATATCTCTATTTTTAAAAATAGACTTTAAGAAAAAAAAGACAATCTATGATAACCAAGTCCAGGCCAGCATTTCCTGCCTAGGAGACCAGACTACACACAATTTTTTATGTTCATTTCCATGATATAAAAACCTACAATATTTATTAGATTCAAGGATGTAAAATTATTGTGCCAAATCAGGCTGCTTTCACTTTTACCACTTAACTGTCCCTTACAAAATCCCAACAAAAAGGAAAGGCTGGAATCAAATTATATCTTATCTAAAATGATACCACTCCCCTCTCCCCAAAAGGATGCTGTGGCCTTGCCTATATGGGGTTCATTTTCTCCTCATTTCTGAGGTGCCCATGACTCAAAAAGAGGTTGGGCAAAGGGGTTTCGCTCACTGTGTATCACCTTCATGACAGACCTTGTCCCTCTCATTCACTATTGAATCCTCATAGTAAGTATCAAGAAATATCTGTTGAATGAATGAATGCATAACAATGAATGAGTCAATGAGCTAAGTGGTGAATCTACCTACGTCAATGTCAAGAGTCAGTACAGTATGTGGTTAACAATATGGACTCAAGCCAGACTTCTCAGGTTTGAATTTTGCTTCACCACTAAGTTACATAACCTTGGACAAGTTACTGATTTCTCTGGTTCAGTTTTATTCCCTATAAAATGGGGATAATAACAGTGCCAACCTCATAGGTTGCCATGACAATCAGTTAGCATGTGTAAAGTGCTTAGAATAGTACCTGGCACATAATATGTGTTTTAGAAGTATTATCTCTTGACATCATTATCATCCTGATACTAGCTGTGAGAAAGTCCAACAGAGAAAATGAACATGACCTTTCATCTAGACACCAAATCCTTTCATTCAGCATTATTTACTGAGCACTAATATGTGCCAGGTACTGTCTCAACTCCTATTTGTGTTCAAGAAAAAGGAAACCATGTTCAAATGTGAAACCAGATCAGGAAAAATAATCTTCTCCTCTATAAGTGATACTTCTTGCTGACTGCATGGCCAGCACTCAAGTCAGGAGCCCACCCTCTTCAGGCCTAGCCCTTGCTAGATCAGAGCCCAAAGCCATGGTCTCCTGTCCTAGATATGCAGCAGCACGCATTAGAAATAAGAGATTAATATTTGAGGGGGAAGAACCGAAAGACCAATGAGCAGCTTTTGGGGAGAGAAGATATTCTCTGTGCTTGGTTAACCCTAAGGCTGTATCTTATCTGCCCATGATATTTTCAAGACCAGGAATTGATTTCAAAGCCATCTAAAGAGGACAGACCTAGTGTGAAGACAAGGAAAGCAGAGCTCATCTCTCCAAAAGCTTCTTGACTTTGCTGAGAGTCCCTCACTGCTTACTGAGGATCTCTGAAGAACTGAGGCTGGGCTGAGGGTGGGGCTCAGAGGTCCAAGAGTCTCCCACAGGCCACTCATGAAAGTCCTGTAGTTCTTAGGGCAGCCCCAAACAGGCATCTTTAGAGCAGCTCCTCAGAGTTGCTGCCAGAGTTGTAGGCAGGTCAGGAGTAGGAAATGACAACCCACTCCAGTATTCTTGCCTGGAAAATTCTATGGACAAAGGAGCCTGGAGGGCTACAGTCCATGGGGTTGCAAAGAGTTGGACACGACTGAGCAACTAAGCACAACTACTCCAAACTAGCTATCAACACACCAGAAGGTGAGGGCTGACAGAGGCTCTGTGGCTGCCTGGCTCTGCAGCTACCACCGATGCTTCAGTCAGGGGAGGAACTTCTCCGACGGGAGTTCCAGTTGCAGCCAATTTCTCCCTAAAGTGGCCAAATGTTGGTTAGCACATCCAGGGGGGGATAGTCAACAAGGGCTCAGGACCACGCTGAAATTCCTCCTAGTGTTTCCAGCTTTCTTCACTCAGCTCCTCTGCTAATTTATCATCACCAAGTTTCCACTCACACACAAGGACCCAACAGTTAGGGGAAATAACACTCTAGTTAGCAAGCCTCTCCTACTCCAGAGGCCTCTGCCGGCCAAGTCAAGCAGTTCCACTGGCAAAGCAACTACCAGGAAGTTCAAGGGCATAAAGCAGGCTGCCAGATGCAGTATACCTACCTCCCTTGCCGGGAAAGAGCAAGGATGAAGGCCTCCAATGATCCCATCACCTTGCCATCCTGTCCATCCCCCTGCCTTCAGGTGGAAGTCTTAAGCTGTTGGCATCTGGCCAGTCCTCAAGCACCCAGAAATTTGTCCAGGTACTTAAGTGGTGGCAAGTCCCAGATCCCTTAATTTCTCTAAACCTTTCGAATCCGAAATCAGTCGCCAGGGAGCCGAGATGCGGCGCGGGGGCTCAACCGAGGACTTGGAACCCTAGGCTACCACAGGGACTGGGAGAGGCCAGAGCCCTGGCAAGCGATGAGCCTGGGGTCGGAGCCACCTTCTCAGCGGGCGAGGAAGCCCGGGACCTTAGTTTTCCCCCTGGGGCGCTCCGACTCCCGCCCCGGGCAGCCGGGAGCCACGGGGCGTGGGCCCAAGGTCAGGAGCGCAGCATCGCGCGCACTCACCGGGTTCAGGGGACAGGGCCATGCCTGGGCCGATGGGGGCGGCCCGCAGGCTGGAACACAGGTGGCGGAGCGGGGCAGGGCGCACAGCCAGCACCGCGGAAAGGCTGCCGAGCACTGCTGCCGGGGCGAGCCGGCTCCGGCCAGGCCTTGCCCGCCGCTGGCGCTGGGCGGGAGCCTGCGGAGAGTCCCGCAGCAGGGGCGGGGACCGGCGCTCCCAGGGCGCGGTGCTGCGGCGTCCCGGGCCCGGACCTCCCGGGCCCGCCGGGAGGCAGGAGGAGGGCCGCCTCCGCAGGGGAGAAGCCCGGGGGCCTCGCGCCGCCCCAGCCGGTGACCTACCTGGGCGCGGAGCGGAGAGGAAGCGAGGAGCCGGCAACAGAGCGGTGCGGGCCGGGCCGCCGCCGCGCAGGTCTGCCCTGCCCGCCGCCCGCCCACCGGGCCTGGCCGCCGCTACCTGGAGCGCCGCTACCGGGCCGCGCGGCCAACTGGAAACTTGAGCGCCCCAGGGGCGCCGCGGCGGCGATGGGTCCCTCGGCCGGAAGCGCGCCCGCAGCCGCCGGGGGTCAGGACCAGCCCGGCTCCTCGCACCTCGCTTCGGCGGTCAGCCCCGGCCCCCAAAGCGCTCTCCTCTGTGTTCGATCTTCCCGAACCTACTCCGCTGCCGGAACTTATCCCAAAGAGAGATGCTGGGGTCACGGTGCCCAAACAGGTGACTTACTCCCCGGAACTGAGCTGACACTCCCTCTCTCCCTCTCCTCCAACCCTGGGCTTATGCACCCGCCCCTCCAAGTCCGCACTGACCTCTTAGTTGCCAGAAGCCAGTGAGTGCTTTGTAGCCCCTACTCGCCCCTCCCCAGCATTTGAACTTGCGGACCGCACCTCCTTCCTGGAACCCTTGGAGTAGTTTCCAGAGTTGGCGCCCGCGCCCCCCAACAACCCCAGATTTTCCACATACCCGTGATGACTGCTAGGTTCTCAGCCTCCAGGGTCTGGCTTTTCGTTGCAGCGTTGTTGGGTTTTCTACCGCTGAGCTGCCTGCCTCCTCTGCGGCTCTCACCCACTCCCACGGTTTTAACAGCCTCCTGCCTGCTAACGACTCTTGAACCTCCTCATCATTCCGGAATGCTCCAGAGCTGCAAATGGTCTTTCCAATTTACTGGACACATCTCCACCAGAGGTTCCAAAGCCTGGGAAAACGTGTCCAAACTCAAATTCCTAATTTCCTTCCAGGAACGTGCCAGAACCTGCTCTTGTTCCTGTGTTTCTGTAACCAAGCAGGATCCTGTAGATCCTTCCAAGGAACAGCCTCCTTCCGCCTTCCCTGTCCTCTACCTGCTTCTTGTTTATGGAAAACTTTAGCATCCTAGGGCTTCCCTCCCAGCTCAGTTGGTAAAGACACTACCTGCAGTGCAGGAGACCTGGGCTTGATTCCTGGGTGGGGAATCTCGATCCCCTGAAGAAGGAAATGGCAACCCACTCCAGTGTTCTAGCCTAAAGAATCCCATGGACAGAGGAGCCTGGCAAGCTACAGTCCATGGGGTCACAAGAGTCGGACATGACTTAGCATCCTAGGCCTTCCCTGCGTTCCCAGGAGCAGATTTAATCAGAGAAGTGAGAAAACGCTGAAACAGAGGAAAATAGACAAGTAAGATAAAATAATAGTAGTTTAGCTATAAAACAAACTCAGGAATGTTTAGCTCCTCCTGGAAGGCTATATATAACATCTGAGCCATAACCTTGCGCTGTTTTGCAGACACTGAAACCCACACCAGTTGAAAAACATTAACTGGGTGTTGATCAACAAGCACATAGACCTCCAACAGCTGGAACCAGAAGATTGATGACGTTGACTCCCAATTATCTCACCAATCAAAAGACTGTCCCCGAGCTGTTTACACACCCTGTGACCCATTTCCTGTCTTTAAAAACACTTCCCTGCAATCCATCTGGGAGTTCAGGTCTTTTAAGCTTTAGCCCCTAATACTCCTTGCTTGGCCTTGCAGCAAATGATGCACTTCCCTTCACTTCCAGACAACCTGGTGTTGGTAGATTGGTGAATGGACCCAAGTTTGGTTGGGTAACATTTCAGCCTTCCACATGACAGCACCACCACCCACTTCCACAGGCCACACTTGGTAGCTATTCTCAACTCTTTCTCCCTGTAATTTCTCCCATCAAGTTGGTCACCACAGGGAAATGAAACTATTCATTAGTGTCCTGATGGTGCCAGCTGCCTTCACATCATCCTATTCCTGTACCAAGCTTTAGTCCTTCGATGTCCTAGCCTGCTATTTACAATTTATGTGTGAGTTTTATGTACATGTAACTAAATAAATTTATCAGGCACACTTGCCAGATCACTCTGGTAAAGAATCGCCCTACCGTGCAGAGACCTGGGTTCAATCCGAGAGTCAGGAAGAGCCCCTGGAGAAGGAAATGGCAGCCCACTCCAGAATTCTTGCCTGGGAAATCCCATGGATAGAGGGGCCTTGTGGGCTACAGTCGGAGGGGGTCACAAAGAGTCAGACACGACTTAGCAACTGAACACTAAACTCCTTTAGTGGTCACAAAGACCACTAAAGGATTTGATAAAGATGGAACAATAATCTTAAATAATTTCATTTTTAATACCTTTTCCCTCTTTACTTTAAAGTTATTAGCAAAATTCTGTTTAGTGAAAGCAACATGATTAAAAATGATTTTAATAAGTCTTACTTTAATATTTTATGAGACTAGAAAGTATGCTTTTAAGTTCAATTAATGTCAGTACTTAGTCCTAATGGCTCTTATTGCAAAACGAAAACCTCACAAAGATAAATACACTCAAATAGAAGAATTTTATCTTTTGCTACACTTATTAAACCATAATTCTCACTGCTTAAATTCCATCTAATATCAGTTTTCCAAATGTGACGTTCCCCCAGAAAATTCTTCTTTGTCCATGAAGCCTTCATTCCCAATGATGGGAATCATTTCCTTGCTTTTTGTTATCAAGCAAGGGTTCAATGCCTGATGTGTATAGGAGCCAATAATATGTTACTGGTTTTGAGGGGGGAAAAAGTCTTTATTGTGAGGTTGACCAGCAAGGAGACAGGAAACAAAGCTCTCAAATCTGTCTCCATGATCCAGGGTTGGTGTAAAATTTAAGGGGTTAGGGGAATTTCAAACTTGGAAGCTGATTGGCTAGTCTTGAATCAGAACATATAAGCTAGTCCTGCTTCTGGAAGCCAGGTTTTCCTTATTGAATGACTTCGTCCTTTGCTTTGTTAAGGGTTCCAGTGGCAACCTTTTGATTCTTTGAGTTCTGTAGACTGAAGATTCTTTGTTGGGGGTCATCCTGGAGAGATGGTTTCCCATCTTGCACTGTTGTCTCTGTAAAATAAATCAAGGTTTGATTGATGAACTTATTTGAAGGAAGCAAAATCAGTTTAAGTTGGTGCTGTTTCAACAGTCTAGTTGGGGAGGCAAAAACCAGTATAAGCTGGTTGATGTTTTAGAAGCCGTTTCATTTTCGTCAGTTGTTTCTGTGGATATTTTTAACAATGGGATTTTTTAAACTCCAGAAACTCTCCATTTGGAAGAATGCAAAATGGGTTTTAAAAGTGTACTTCTTAATTTTGAAGGCTGTGGCTATGCCAGTCTCTATAGTTGGCAATGAGACACTTCATTTTGGCATTAAAATCACATAATTATAGAAACAGTTCCAAACATCAATTTTCAAAGTGCCTTCCCCATCACGTGATTATTTTAAACCACAGTCATATTAATTCCCAAAACATCACCTTTACCTGAAGGGATACATTGTGTGTGTGTATATATATGTGTGCGTGCAGGGGGGAGTGGGTGTGGGGATGTGTGTGTGCTTCCATGTGAGCTCACACACACAGACAGTCACAAGCAAGAGGCCAGAAAATTTGAAATAACTGTTTTTTTCCTTTTTTTCATTATTATTTATTTTTCGTTGCACAGGATCTTCATTTCTGTGCAAGGGCTTTCACTAGCTGCAGTGAGCAGGGGCCACCCTTCCCTGCAGAGCACAGGCTCTTAGGCACGCAGGCTTCAGTATTAGCAGCAGGCAGGCACTAGGATTCGAGGGCTTCAGCACAGAGGCTCATTAGCTGTGGCTCTCTGGCCCTAGAGCTCAGTAGTTGTGGTACCAAAGCTTTAGTTGCCTATGGCATGTGGAATCTTCCCAGACTAGGGATTGAGCCCATGTCCCCAGTGGATTCTTATTCACTGTACCACCAGGGAAGTCCGATTGCCCTCTTCTTAAAGAAACACATCTTTTAATTCCACAACTTTTAAGTTCTTTCCCTTGGGATGATCAGTAAACCTTGACTAATATTAAAAATATTCATAGTCTCATCCACATCCCATTATAAATTATTGTAAAGATTCTACTGTATTTAATTTTTTTCAGATTAACCATATTATCCACATCCTATATTTTGGCTCTTCTAACTTCAATTTCTATATTGTTGCAATTTGTAAGTAAATGATACCATTGATGAGTTTCATATGGAGTCCCTCCCTGCCCCCAATCCATAGTATTCCAGTCTGGGCAGCCACAGCATTGGTGGTTACTCTTACACAAAAAAACTACAGCATATTATACTAGATATATCATTCACACTATAAACACATTTTTATCTTTAGTAGAGCACAAAAAGTATTCCCTTATTAATGCCATCATTGAAAAGACTGAAGTGCAACATGTTAGCAACTGGCATCCGATCATATAGCCAACTGCCATGTGTTCTAAACCTTTCTCAAATATCTGATAACGTGTTTTTCAACAGAATGCACTTTTATGTGTTGCCGTCTTCTCTCTGTACCACTTCAGTCACTTTAACCATGGCAAATAGAACAGTAGTTTTCTCCCAGTGATATTGACTGACATTTTGTCTTTTACTATTAAATACAAAAGATTTTATTAAATAAGAGATTTTACTCAAATGGGATTTCTAAACATATCTATTACATTTAATAATAGTTCATAAAAATACACAACTAAGCATCACATGACTTGGAAAAAATTGTAGAGTTTTGTCTTTACACTCTGGGTGTATAGAATGCATGTATCTTGCTGATCATGATGGCATATTTATATTATTATCAGCTAATACCTCAAGGTCCAATATACCCTTAGGCTGGTTGTTAACTGTAGTGATATAAATCCATGTTTTGAATTTTTTTTTTAACAAATTTAAACTTTTTTTTCTGATAGACTTCCATGTCAGGGGTATCATCATAATGAATCTCATACAAAGAGTAGGAAATTGTTAGCTCTGCCATTTTTTTCTGAGTTCGCTTTTGCTTGCACTATCCGTATTACAGTGCCCCTTCCAGTACCTGCACAAATACTAAAACCCATGGATGCTCTAGTCCCTTACATAAAATGGCATATTTGCATATAACCTATGCACCATTCTCGAAATACTTTAAATCATCTCTAGATTACTTACAATACCAAATACTATATAAATACTATGTAAATCATTGCCAGGCACACTGCAAATTCAAGTTCTGCTTTTTTGGAACTTTCTGGAAATTTTAAAAAGTATCTTCCATTCGCAGTTGGTTGAGTCTGCCAACGCAGAACCCACAGGTACAGAAGGCCAACTGCATTTTCAGTTGGATTTCTTTGCCGGAACCTTTTCAACCCACTTGTCCCTTTTGTGAGCATTAGTTAAATGATAGTTAGGTGATGCAATCTATCTAACCTGGGCTACACGATTCACTTGAAAGTAACTGAACCAGTGAGGGTATCACTGTCACCCCCTCCCCTCCTTTTCCTGGGGACTCTCTACTAAGATACATGACATGGACCTGTGGTGAAAGTGTTGAGGAAGCATGCCTTATCAATCCATACAGAAAGTATTGGTGAACTCGACTTTTTTATTTATTTGTACACTAAAGCAGAAATACCTCATTTTATTCTGCTTCACTTTATTGCACTTAGCAAATTTGCATTTTTAACAAGTTGAAGTTTTGTGGTGACCTTGTGTTGAGCAAGTCTACTAGAAGCATTTTTCCAACAGCATTTGCTCACTTTGTATCTCTGTCACGTTTTGAAAAATCTTGAGATATTTCAATTTTTTTTCATTATTGTATTTGTGATGGTGATCTGTGATCAGTAATCTTTGATGTTACTGTTGTAATTTTTTGTTTCATATTTTTTAATTAAGGTATGTATATTATTTTTTAGACATAATGCTATTATACACTTAAGCAACTATATTATAACATATACTTTTTAATGGTTATTTTCATTTATTTATTTGACAGTGCCAGGTCTTAGTTGAAGCATGCTGGACATTTTAGTTGTGCCATATGGGATCTAGTTCCCTGATCAGGGATCGAACCTGGGCCCTGGGCTGCACTGGGAACGTGGAGTCTTAGCCACTGGACCATCAGGGAAGTCCCAACTACAGTATAACATAAACACAACTTTTATATGCACTGAGAAACCAAAAAATTCTTGTGACTCACTTTACTGTGATACTTGCCTTATTATGGTGATCTGGAACTGAAGCCATGATATCCTCATGGTATGTCTGTTTAAGTACAAGTTTAAATTTTTCTTTTATATCCCATTGGATCATCCATCCTAAACACTACACTTTGAAAACCACTGATTTAATCCATCCCTCCTGTAGCCTCAGTTCAATGTGAAAACCAAACTTGTCGCTGCCAACAAAACCGCCTCCCCTGCCCCACCGTCTTCCCCCAGCAGCACCACCAGTGTCTCCTCCAGGCTTCAGCCACCAGAAGGAGACTTCTTGAGCCCTCTCCTCCAACCTGCACTTCCCTCCAATCATCCAGACCTGAACACTTTAGAGAGCACTGGGCTCAGAGTTGTCGGTTACCTCCCAGAGTGCTCTGACTCCCGATACCATTGGCAGGTGAGGGTTATTTGAGCCTGTTTGGAAGCCCAGAGGTGTTTGGGGTCTGTGCATCATCCCCCTGGCTCCTACTAACATCCCACTCTGGGTAAATGTTCTACAATGCACACACGCACATCTAAGATGGCGTGCTGCTAAATTGCTTCAGTCGTGTCCGACTCTGTGCGACCCCAGAGACAGCAGCCCACCAGGCTCCACCATCCCTGAGATTCTCCAGGCAAGAACACTGGAGTGGGTTGCCATTTCCTTCTCCAATGCATGAAAGTGAAAAGTGAAAGTGAAGTCGCTCAGTTGTGTCTGACTTTTTGCAACCCCATGGACTGCAACCCACCAGTCTCCTCCGTCCCTGGAATTTTCCAGACAAGAGTACTGGAGTGGGGTGCCATTTCCTTCTCCGCTAAGATGGCATGGCAGCCTCCAAATAACCAGTTTCTTTGTTTCCTTTTACTGTCTCCTGAGGGCTTCCCTGGTGGCTCAGTGGTAAAGAACCCGCTTACCAATGCAGGAGACACAGGTTCGATCTCTGGGTTGGGAAGATCCCCTGGAGAAGGAAATGGCAACCCGCTCCAGTATTCTTGCCTGGGAAATCCCAGGGACAGAGGAGCCTGGTGGGCTACAGTGCATGGGATCACAAAGAGTAGGGTACACGGCTCAGAAAATGAACAACAACAACTCTTTCCTGAACTGCAGAAGCATAAATCTCCCCGAGGGGACAATAAGAGAAGGTTCTGCTTCTGAGAGTGCTTTGCAGAATCTCAGCAAATATATCCAGTTTTTAAAGCAAAGTGCCCCAGGGCCTTCTACTAATTGAATGGACTGAAATCCTGGCATATGATCTAACAACAGGACAGAAATAGGTCCATCAGGAGCAACTGGCGGCCGGAAGAAACGTGCCTGGGGCAGTGTTCCTGGTTCCAGTGTGGAAGGGCATTGTGGCCCACACTGATTCTGTGGCATAACTGGGGGTACAGCCTTCCCCAACCTGCCTTGCCACTCCAGCGGGAGGTTCAATTCCCTCCCCAGGAATTTTTTCTTTTGGTCCATAGCATGCAGCGGATCTCAGTTCCCCAACCAAGGAGTGAACCTGAGGACATTGCAGTGAAAGCTTGAAATCCTAATCACTAGGCCACTGGAAAATCCCTCCTCCCCAGCAATGTTTGACTTCTGTGTGGCCAATCAGCTGTAAGCAAGCTAGAGTCGGATAAGACTCTACCCTTACAGTTAACAGCCAATTCCTTCTTCCTGAAATGGAATATAGAAAGGAAAACGACAAACCTGAGCACTCTGAAAATCAGTGTGAGTGAGAGCTAGGTCTAGACCCAGGGCATGTGCACTCGGGGTGACTGGGGACCTTGGGCTTAGCGTCTCCCAGTCACTCCTCTCTGGACTGGAGTGAAGAAGGCCAGTGGCTGGGGACTCGAGGCTTGGGGCCCACAGCCAAGACCACATGCCCCCAGAATACCTGCTCAGTAGTCAGGGGCTGTTGTTCCCCAGGACCAACCTGGGCACATGGTCCCTGTAATTAAATGGAAGTCTAGGAATTAGCAGTCCTCCTCCACATCTAAGAGTGGCCTGTTTTCTCTGCCTTCCCTCCAGGACTCTGCACAAGACCATGCTGGGCTGTAGCTCCAGCTCATTCCCATGTCTCTGTGTTTTTCATACTCTCCAAACTCTACCATCAGCCTAACCATTGTACCATCTGGTGAGACTCTGCCGGTGGACTCCTATAGACAGGAATCACAGCCTCAAACATCTTTCACATTTAAGTCATTGTCTGAACGCCCCAAATTATCTGCCCCAAACTCCCTTCATCTCATAGTTTATAATTTGAAATTCAGGTGTCAAAATCTAGCATGACTGTAGCCCTTCAGAATCATCTGGGAGGGAAGACAGGAAAATGAACAGAGCAGAGCCTCAAATGAGGTTATGACCTCTGTCTCCTGAAGATGCAGACTTCCCTCATTGCCCCTACACACACACACACACCCAGGCCGCTACACACACACACACACACACAGAGGCCACTACAGACACACACACACACACAGAGGCCACTACAGACACACACACACACACACACAGGCCGATACACACACACACACACACACACACACACACAGAGGCCATCCTCTTTTCAACCCCTGAATGCCTGATTCAGAACTGCCCGCCCAACTATTTAATGAACAATAAGATCAAAGGTCAAAGGTTGAAGCAGAAGCAAGAGCCTGGAGCTGTCTTATCCCCCAGTGCCTGCTTCCAGGCTCTTGGCCACCCTCAATCCTTATAGTATAGTCAACACCCAACCCATCCTCAGCTCTGTGGATTCTACCAGGGAGGAATGGGAGCAGTTTACATTGTACAAGAGAGAAGCACAGACATTTTTCCAGATCCTGAATTTTGATTATTTAAGAATGAGCCTCACTATGATCTCACTGAGGATAATGACACCTCTGGGTGAGAGAGGAGGACTCTGCATAAGATTCTGATTTGGGAAATCAAAAATCCAAAAATTGTGATGATTGCACAACACTGTGAATGTAATTGATGCCACTGAAATATATGCAGCATTGTTCATGTTAAAATGGGTAATTTTATGTTTTGTATGTTTTACTTCAATAAAAAATTGTTTAAAAAACCTCCAAAATTGAATTTTTTAAAAACTGTTATTTCACAACTCCACTGTTTCTTTGAACCATTAAGTGTGAACAGGTCCAGGGCAAATGGCTGTTTATCAACCATTTGACTATCCCCAAACTTTCAGGCAAAGTTGTTAAAGAGGTGCTGTGAGGGAACAAAGAAGGAAGAGTTGAGCTCCAGACTGGAAGGACTCGGGAAAGAAGGGAGGGTGGCTGCCAGAGGAGAGAGATTCCACACACCTCAAGGAATGAGAACACAAAGGTCACTGCGAGTCAGAAACTCCACCAGGAAATCCTCAGGCAGCTTGGAGAGAACACTGGACAAGCCCAAAACAGTTCAAGGTGGGCAAAAGTCCCCATGGCTCATGATTTGTCTTAAGGGTGAGTCTTTGAGAAAGAGAAACAAAGCAATTGGAAGTCACTGGTATCTATTACCTGTCAACTGTTCCCCAAAACTGAACCATCTGACTGTTCCATCTACAATCATGTTCCAGACAAACCCCACTTGAGCCAGATCAATTTTCAGTGACATATGTCAACGTCCAGATCCTTTCTACATGATCATTGCAAAAGCTTGTGGTTTAGCAATAACTGAGTGTTCTTAAATATATTAGTGGGAATTAGATTCAGCTGAGGGTAACCTAAAATAGCAATGAGATAAACAAGAGAAAAATTTATTTCTCTTCCCTTCAGTAAATAGTCCAGAGTTGGGAATTACAGACATTTCACAGATCCTCAGACTCCTGCAGTTGGAAGTCACTGGTATCTATTACCTGTCAACTGTTCCCCAAAACTGGCCCATCTGACTGTTCCCACCTACAATCATATTCCAGACAAACCCCACTTAAGCCAGTCACCAGCTTACCTGACCTCGAGTGTGAACCCATCCTTGTGGGAACTAGCAGTCACCCTTCTTTTGCTAGGGCTTCCCATGTGGTGCTACTGGTAAAGAACCTGCCTGTCAATACAGAAGACATAAAAGACATGGGTTCGATCCCTGAGTCAGGAGGATCCCCTGGAGGAGAGCATGGACAATATTCTCGCCTGGAGAATCGCATGGACAGAGGAGCCTGGCAGGCTACAGTTAATAGGCTCACAAAAAGTCCAACACAACTGAAGCAATTTAGCATGCAGGCACACATGTCCTCTGCTAAGAAAAGCTTACAAATATATCTTCAGTCATCACATTCATGTTTCATGAAGCAAGAAAGAGGAAGGACCATATGGTAGGTCTGTTTTTAATTTTTTGAGGAACCTCCGTACTATTTACAGCGGATATACCATTTTGCATTACCACCGACAGTGTATACACATCCTTGCCAACACTTGTCTTTTGTTTTCTTGATAATAACCATCCTAACAAATATGAAGTAATATCTCATTGTGATTTTTACTTGCATTTCCCTAATGATTAATGATGTTGAATATCTTTTCAATTACCTGTTGCCCATCTGCATGCCTTCTTCAAAGAAGTGTCTATTCAAGTGTTTAGCCCATTTTTAAACTGGGTAATTAGGGTGTTTTTTTGCTATTGAGTTGTATTACCATATGATCCAGCACCTCCACTTCTGTACAGTTATCCAAAAGTACTGAAATCAGGATCTCAAAGAGATATTAGCACTCCATCTTCACTGCAGCACTATTCACAATAGGAAGATGAGGATGCAACCTAAATGTCTATTGATGGATGAACAAACAAAGAAAATATGATATATCCATACAGTAAAGATTATTCCGCCTTAGGAAACAAGGAAATCCTATAATATGTGACAACATGGATGAAACTTAGGCCATGATGCTAAGTGAAAGAAGCCAGTCATTGAAAGACAGTTACTGCACTGATTTCAGCTATGTGATTGTTTTCCATTATAGATATTGTAAAATATTGAATACAGTGCTCTGTGCTATACAGCACATCCCAAATGTCTCTTAATGAGGCCACCATATCACACTCCCACTTGTCTCCTGTTGGCCACACTGAGCAGCTCTGTAACATTCAAATATAACTGCCATAGATTTTGTGATTAACTTGATTACACCAGGCCTAAAATCTCCCATCAAAGAAAACAGGGAAGAGTGCAGTACAGTTTAGATGTCACCACCCAGAACTTCTCCAAGTTGGAGTCAGAGCACCATGATATTTGCTTAGTAGTGGCAACCACTCTGAGATGCAAGACCTCTGAGGTAAGAACAAACCTTTTGACAATTTCCGGGAAATCAAAGGAGCCGTGTGTCTTTTGTTCTGCGAGGGCAGGATTCCGACTGACTTAAGAAGTCTTCACTACCCTTCCTCATGAAGTCCTAATGTGGGCAGTTACCAGGCTGAATCTGGTGTCAATGCTCCCAGCATGCTAGTGTGGTGTCAGAAAAAGGTCTTTACACAGAACAATGAAATATGAGCCTGAGGTTAGGGATATTCCTGGAGGCTCAGTGTTAGAGAATCCACCTGCCAGTGCAGGGGACACGGTTCGATCCCTGGTCCAGGAAGATCTCACATGCCACAGAGCATCCGAGCCCGTGTGCCACAGCTCCCGAGCCCGAGCTCTGCAGCCCATGAGTCGCAACTACCGACCCTGCACATCTAAGCCCATGCTCTGCACCAAGAGAAGCCACCGCAGGAGCCTCACTCGGCCACCACTAGGGAAAGCTCGTGCACAGCAACGAAGACCCAGCAGTCACACACACACACAGCCCAAGAGGAGCAGAATTATGTACTGCGGTTCACTTGTTCTTACTTGGGAACATGTTCTAAAAGTCCTTCCGGCAGTCATCCATGAAATACCTATGGAGTGTCTAGCAGGGGTCAGGCCCTAGGCCCTTGAGCAACAACAGTCAGCCGAACAGTTCTTGCCTTCGTGGAGGTTACAGCTATTTAGCAAGACAGGACATTAATCAAAGGACCACTGGAACACAGCAATTCAACAGTGACAACGCCAGAAAGAGAAGTAGAAGAGCTGTATCAGAACACAGCAAGAAAAACTGATCTCCTTCCAGGTTCCACACATTGGAAACAGTACATGCAAAGGCCCTGGGAGAATTTAGGGGAACAATACGTGAGTCATACTCTCCCATTTTATTTCTGCCCCGTATTCATGATTGAACATCCTGTAAAGATTACACAGTCCCACATGGCCTGGGTAAATAAAACCAGATTTAGTGCTCCAGGGTGCTGGTGTTTTCAAATTAACTTTTCCAAATCCTGTCACTTTTCCAGCATTTATGAATAATTTATTTATAAATAAACCTGTTTTTAAATTCCTCATGCCCATCATCCCCAAATCCTGTTTTCTGGAAGTTTCCAGTTCTCTCTCAAACATTCCTTCCATGTGAGTATATTCTGGAAGTCAGTGGGGAAGAATTTCCTCCCCATATTGCTTTGTAAGGATCTTTGTTCCTTCTGCCAAAGTTCTAGAGGGGCCAGACCCTGTGCAGGCCCTCCAAGGCCAGGTCCCACCCCACCCTACTCCTGCTTCAGTGGACTCTAGCTTTAATCATTCATTCTGCCCCAGGGTCTTAACTTGTACTCAGTCCCTCTCCAGAGAGCAGTGGAGTAAGGTCCGGTGATATTAATGGTCCTGCCTCCTAATACCACTATGCTACTCCGCTGATTCAAATCAGATCTGTCTGGTCTCTATCCATCCCAGTGACTTAGGCCCAAATGCACTGTCAAATTCCATTCCTACCAGGGATCTCTGAAGTACATCAAGGAAGTCACAGTCTCTGACCTTACCTTTTATGCTTTCTTCTTCTTTAGGTGTCCACCACTTAAATCCCATCCTCCACCACCAGAGTTGGCTGCTGAGACCTAGAATTCCAGGGGTCCTCTCCAGAGCCATCAACAAAATTGTTTCTATATCAGTAGGGTCAGAAGCAAACAGATACTACATTCACATTAGGAGAATTGATTTAATAGATAATTTAATAGAGGGACTATCTACCAAGATGTAAGCAGGGTGCAATGAAGCATGGGGATCTGTATGGTAAAAAAAGGGCTGGTACCATCAGGGTGTCACCTCCCTGGGCCTGAACAGGGAAGGTAAAAAAGCATTTGCACCAATCACAGGGAAGGCCTCCAATAAAGGCAGATTCCAGGTCATCTTACTTGTCTTATATTACCTGACCAGCTCCTTTGGTCCTGTAGGCCCTTTTCCTCACAGTTCTAGCCTACATCTTCAGATGCCTCTGAGCCCATAGGCAGGTGTCACTCTTAGCATAGAGTTTTCCTGTCTCTAACCTGGCCCGCAGGGCTTCCTATGAACTCTATGAACCCAAGGCACCGGGCTGAGCCCTCCTGTCCCTCTAGCTTCTCTGTCTTCCTCAGTTGAGGATCTGAGAACAGTGCTAAGAGTTACCACCTTGGCCCTCTGACTTCTTTTTGACTTCGAGCCTTTGTGTTAATTGGTGACGGGTACCCAATCAGGCTAATTATTGAAATCAGGGCCCATTTCTGTGGCAGCCTGAAGGGCTTCTGACCCTCCTTTTCCAGACCAACATGGTTTGGTCCACTCATGGCTCAGGCAGCTGTATGCAATCTGTCCCCAGGGTTATACACCATGAGAAGGAAGAATACCTCCCGCCATCCCCTCGCTGTCCTCCATGGGTCACTATTGCAGAGAACACAAAGCAAGGCGGCCCAATATTCCCACAGAAATCAGCAAAGCAGCCCTGATTCTATTCACTTTCCATTCTAACCCCGCAGTCTGAGGACACTCAGGGCAAGAGGAACAATGTGCACGGGCTGGACCCTTTCCAAGTGATTCCTGGATCCTTCTGAGAGCAGACTGCTCCTGACCCCTCCCCGCAACTGCTCCAGACACATTCAGATGCACTGAGCCTGGCAGTCCTGATTCCCAGGACCCCAAGCTATCCAGCCAGAACCACGGCTCAGTTACAGTATGATAAGGGACAGCTCTGTCCAATCAGTCACTCCACAGACTTTCTGAATACTCTTCTTTCGGTCCAACTGTCAGAAGCCGAAGTCACGTAGCCCAGTGTATAAAATGCTCTCCATCCAGTGGGTGTGATTTCAGGGCGCTGCTTCGTCCTTGTTATACACTTTGGGATTGATAACTGTGATTTTAAATAGGAAGAAGTGTGAATGTAAAAAAGGTGCTTGCCAAGATCATATAGTAATATACTAAATGCTTATGATAGAACATTAAGTTATAAAAGTACAGCACAGAACATGATTTCAACTATGTAAAAAATGAAACAAGTGAAATAAATAAAAACCCAAAGAATAGGAAAAAAAGTGGCAGGAAAATTTTTTTAACACAACTCTGGGTTCTGCAGGAAAAAACCTCTTGGCTTGGAAGCTCCCCCCTACCCCCAATTCTCCAACACGCTACTCACAGCCCCATTTCCATCCCAGACCTCTGGGTATGCTTTGGTCAGTAGAGAGAACACTAGGAATCTTATTTTATCCAAGATAAGGAAAAGCTATATGCAAAAACTGGAGAGTTTTGAGGTGCTTTGGAATAGGAAGGATGGGAAGAAAAAATATGAACTGTGAAGAAAGAGCTTAAATAGAGAAGGGACCCCAAACCTGGCTATGGGGCAGGACCAAGTCAAAGAGAGAAACAATGAAAAATTTCCTCTGGGATAAAGACGGGGACATATTCAATGTAAAGTTGTTTCCTATTGTGTGCTGGGCCGTAATACCCCACCAGTACCCCTACATATTCAGGAAAAACCTCCTATAACAACAATCTCATAGTATGTGAAAGTGAAAGTTGCTCAGTCGTATCCCACTTTTTGCCACCCCATGGACTATAGAGTCCATGGAATTCTCCAGGCCAGAATACTGGAGTGGGTAGCCTTTCCCTTCTCCAGGGGATCTTCCCAACCCAGGGATCAAACCCAGGTCTCCCGCATGGCAGGCAGATTCTTTACCAGCTGAGCCACAAAGGAAGCCTCTCATAGTATGTATAATTTGGAAAAATCAAAGAGAAGAAGTCTTCTTTAATATAGACCAATGCAGGCCCTCTTGCATTAGCCAAGATAAGTCAGATTATGGCAAACCTATTCAAAACAAACAAACAAAACTTAGTTCAGTACATCAAAGTTATATTTCTTGCTTATATCACAAGCTGGTGCAGGTCAGGTGACTCTCCTGAATGGCTTTCCTCCAAACAGTGACTCAGAGCTCCCTGCAGGTTCCATCCTTCAATTTCACCAGCTAGGAGCCTTTCACTACTTGATGTATGGGAGAAGGGAGGTGGTGTGGCCAACAGCACGGCTGAAGCTGTGCCTGGAAGAAAACCTGTACTGTTAAATCTATATATTGCGTGCAGGCTTAGTCGCTCAGTTGTTTCCCACTCTCTGCAACCCTTTGGACTGTAGCCCACCAGGATCCTCTGACCATGGGATTTTCCATGGGTTAGGGTTAGGGTTAGGGCAGGAATACTGGAGTGGGTTGCCATTCCCTTCTCCAGGACATCTTCCCGACCCAGGAATCCTATGTCTCCTGAATTGCAGGCAGATTCTTTACCCACTGAGCAATCAGGGAAGCTACTAAATCTATATATTAAAAAAGAAATAAGGTTGAACACCAATGATGTAAGTGTCCAACTCAAAAACTTTCAGAAAAAGAACAGCAAATTAACTCCCACCCCCAACAAATAGAAGGGAAGAATAAAGAGCAGAAATCAATGAAATAGAAAAAAGACAGGCAATAGAGAAAATCAACAGTCAAAAGTGTTTTCTTTGAATGCTGCTGCTGCTGCTAAGTCACTTCAGTCGGGTCCGACTCTGTGTGACCCCTTAGACGGCAGCCCACCAGGCTCCCCTGTCCCTGGGATTCTCCAGGCAAGAACGCTGGAGTGGGTTGCCATTTCCTTCTCCAGTGCATGAAAGTGAAAAGTCAAAGTGAAGTCAGTCAGTCGTGTCCAACTCTTTGGGACCCCATGGACTGCAGCCTACCAGGCTCCTCTGCCCATGGGATTTTCCAGGCAAGAGTACTGGAGTGGGGTGCCATCGCCTTCTCCGTTCTTTGAATAGGTTAATACAATTAATAAATACCTGGCAAGGCAGATATAGAGAGGGGAAAAAATGAGAGAGAGAGAGAATACAAATACCAAAATCAGGTATAAAAACAATGGAACATCACAACAGACCTTACATATTTTAAAAGAATAATGAGAGAGTATCATAAACAATTTGATGCCACTAAATTGGCATTCTACATGCACATATTTAGGTCGATAAATTGAAATTTTTAGGTGAAATATTTAATTTTGTTGAAATACAATTTATCAACATAGCCACAAGAAGAAATAGAAAATACCAATAGTTGTATATCTATCAAAGAAATTGAATCTGATGTTAAAACTCTTCCACAAAGGAAACTGCAAGCCCAAATGGAATCACAAAAATTTAAGGTATAAATAATACCAATCTAAACAGATGAATCCAGAGAATAGAAGAGGAGAAACATCCAAACTCATTTAGTAAGCCTTGTAAAAACTTGATACTTTGATATCAGAAAGACATTACAAGAAAGAAAAATTATTAGCCAACGTCATAGGCTGAAAAATTTTAAGGAGCAATGGCAAGCCTATGTGGTAAACAATAACAGTCTCCACCACAGTGTGCTCTTCTGGTCACTGAATATTCCTTTTGTTTCCTTCTTTCACAAGTACAGTAATTGCTCTTCATGGGAAACAACCCAAAATCCAATCTGTCATCGTGTTTCATAGTCCTCTCCGTTGGGAACACGTGACTGCTTTTAGACTGTGCACTAAAAGGGCAGGTTGTCCATCCCATACCCGTGTGTGTGGTGCTGTTGCTCAGTTGAATTTGACTCTTTGCAACCCCATGGACCGTAGCCCACTAGGCTTCTGTGTCCATGGAATTTCCCAGGCAAGAATACTTTTGAGAGGGTTGCCATTTCCTGCTCCAGGGGATCTTCCAGGTATCTTGCATCTCCTGCTGTGGCAGGTGGATTCTTTAACACTGAACTGCTTGGGTTAGTTGACCCATACCCATGCCAACATACCCATGCAGTGATGGAACAGGAATAGGATAACTTCAATTAACATTCCCCTTCAGAAAGGGGAGAATGAGAGACCCACACTGGTCGCTGTCCCACAGCTACACTGGTGTGACTCTGCTGAGCACACTGGTATCACACTGCTGAAGTACCAGCGGGCAGCCTTTAGAATTACTGCCTCGCCTGAGGCAGGATCTCTCCTCTACTGTTCTTTGCAATCCTTGGCAGTACCCTGGGAGGGGCTTCTTCTTGGACCCTTATTCTCTTTGTCCATATCTAAAGAGAGAACTGGGGAGAAAGCTCTCTTAGGGGCTGTGCAACTTCCTCCCAGAGGTTGTTTATGGCTTAACTGAAGAACTCAAACTTTTTACACATAACCTGTGGTTTCTTTGACAATACAGCTTCCTCAAAAATTTGCTTAGTTTCTGACCTATTTGCATCCAGACCATTCTATTTGCCAATATTCACCCTCAGTGTTCCATTTGTAAGACATAGTTTTCATGTTTACTTTATTCTTTTGCCTTCTTGCCCCCACATACTCTCAGTGTGAGAGTGATTTACCTAAAGCTAGCTGGTGAGGCTAGCCGGAACAAAAGAACCCCCATTTCATCAGATATTTTCCATGATTCACCTTCAACTGAGATATTTTCTTGGGCCTTTGTTGTGCAAAAACTTTTAAATTCCCATCTCTTACTATTTGGGAACCAAAAACAGTCAGTTTTTCTAACTCTGCAGGCCTCAGTATCCTGGACTTTGTCTATTGCATTTAATTTAATTAACAAAGCCACCAATCTTGTGCTTTTAAATTTAAATTGAGATGTAAATTTTTATACCACGATATTCACCCTTTTAAGAAGTACAGTTTAGTGTTTTTTGGTATACCCACAAAGCCGTGCAGCCGTCACCCCTGTCTCATTTCAGAATACTTTCATCACCTCCCAAAAAACCTTGCAATCATTAGCAGTCATTCCTGTTTCCCATTTCTCTATGCCCTAGATTCATCCATTTTCTGACTCTGTATATATATATATTTTTAAATATTTTTTTGATGTGGACCATTTTTAAAGTCTTTTATTGAATTTGTCAGAATACTGTTTCTGTTTTATGTTTTGGTTTTCCGGCCCAAGGCATATGGGATCCTAGCTCCCTGGCCAGGGATTGAACCTGCACCCCTTGCATCAGAAGGTGAAGTCTTAACTACTGGACCACCAGGGAAGTCCCTGTATATTTTCTTATTCTAGATATTTCGTATAAACGGAATATGCAATCTTTTGTGTCAGGTTTCTTCCACTTAGCATAATTTTTCAGGGTTCAATTACTTTGTAATATGAATCAGTACTTCGTTTCTTTTTGTGGCTGAATAATATTCTATTGTGAAGATATACTATATTTTGTTTATGAACATGTGGATTGTTTCTACTTTGGGGCTGTTATGAATAATGCTTCCATGAATATTTGTGTACAAGTTTTTGTGTGGATGTATGTTTTCATTTCTCTCTGATAGCTATCTAGGGGAGTATATGTTTTACTTTCAACCTATTTCTGTCTTTGAAGCTAACACATGTCTCTTGTAGACAGCATATAGTTGGGTCATGGGTGTTTGTTTGTCTGTCTGTTTGATTTTTATTTATTCTGCCAGTCTGGCCAATTCTATTCTGAGTTCATCTTTTTCTTGTAGTACCTTGACAACTGCAGCCAGAAGTAGCCAACATACACTACTAAAGTTCTGCTTTTCAATCTCTTTTCCTAGAAATGTCCTATTAATAAACATGGGTTATGCCCCCAAGTTAGATCAATTAATAATGTTTCAGCACTACAGTGTTAAGATATTTCTAGTCTTCAACATTAGTTTCCTGCTCAGTATACCACTAGACTGTTAAGCTGTTAGAGCCATGCTCTACTTCAGTCAGTTCAGTTCAGTTCAGTCACTCAGTCGTGTCCGACTCTTTGCGACCCCATGAATCACAGCACGCCAGGCCTCCCTGTCCATCACCAACTCCCGGAATTTACTCAAACTCACGTTCATCATGTCGGTGATACCATCCAGCCATCTCATCCTCTGTCGTCCCCTTCTCCTCCTGCCCCCAATCCCTCCCAGCATCAGGGTCTTTTCCAATGAGTCAACTCTTCGCATGAGGTGGCCAAAGTACTGGAGCTTCAGCTTTAGCGTCATTCCTTCCAAAGAAATCCCTGGACTNACTCTCCTCTTTCACTTTCATCAAGAGGCTCTTTAGTTCCTCTTCACTTTCTGCCATAAGGGTGGTGTCATCTGCATATCTGAGGTTACTGATATTTCTCCTGGCAATCTTGTTTCCAGCTTGTGCTTCTTCCAGCCCAGGGTTCCTCATGATGTACTCTGCATATAAGTTAAATAAGCAGGGTGAAATATACAGCCTTGACGTACTCCTTTGCTCTACTTAGAGGTACTTAGAGGTACCAATATCTGTATGAGTATGAAATTTATGTTAGAGTACAATAAGCTATACTGCAATAATAAATAAACCCAAAACTCTAAATGGTCTAATCTGACAAAGGTTTATTTCTCACTTATGTCACTGTCCAATGCAGGTCAGGCAACTCTTCTACATTGCCCTCCCCATGCAGTAACAAGTTCCTTACAAATGGCAATTTAGCCATCTCAGTGTTCTTCAATTCTAGAACTATAGACAGGAAAGAGAGAGTGACCCAGAGTGCAGAGAGGTTCAGGCCTGGCTTGAAAATGGAATATATCAGTCCTCCACATATCGAAGGGGCCGGACTTAGTTACATGTCTCCAAGTCTACTGCAGTGCAGACAGAAACCTTACAGGAGCACATTGATATTTGATGATCCCTCGCAGTCTGCACCCTACCTACCCCTATTCTCTAAATAAAGTTTCACCTCTAAAGTGGCACAAGGATAGTTAGAATTCACTATTTTATGAATACAGGCCATCCAGAGCAGGAAGAGGCATCATCATGGCTAAGGGCTGTGGGCTCTGGAGCCAGGCTGTCTGGGTTCAAATCTTGGTTCTACTTAATAATAATTCTATTGCCTATGGCTCCATACTTCACTCCTATAAGTTTCAGTTGCTCACCTTAAACTGGGGTTTAAGTAGTATCTAGCTAGCTCCTAGGTTTATTGTCAAGATGAAATGAGACAATCCATGTATTTAAAAACAGGGCAGTGCCTAGCACATGGAAGTATATCATGAAAGTGAAAGTGAAGTCGCTCAGTCATGTCTGACTCTTTGCAACCCCATGGACTATAGCCCACCAGGCTTCTCCATCCACGGGATTTTCCAAGCAAGAATACTGGAGTGGGTTGCCATTTCCTTCTCCAGGGGATCCTCCCAACCTAAGGATTGAACCCAGGTATCGTGCATTGCAGGCAGACTCTTTTTACCATCAGTAAAAGAGTAGAAAGCTACTCTTGCCTACTTTTATAGGCAAGAGGAATCCCTGGTGATATGATATGATATGATAACATCTATATCATAGGTATTAGCTCTTATTAAATACATTAAAGAGTTAGAAAATAATGGGAAAGGAAATAAAACCATAGAATGAATATGAATATTATTGCCATTAATGATATTTTCTTCTGCATGCCTGATTGGAAATGTGTTTGTCTGGGGCGTCCCATGTAGCAGCAGGAAAGTGTCAGGCCAGACAGATGAGCCACTAATGGGCCTATTTATGTGAGAGGAATGGGCATTAGCTCTCACAAGTGCAAGGTCCAAGTGTGAGAATGGTCCCCCAAGGAGAGACTTAATTGGAGTGCAATTTAAATCTTGAGCACACGCCTACCCCCAGGAGAGTGGGGCTGCCTGTGGCGTCAGGAAGCCTGCACTCCACCTTGACTGCCTCTGATATTCCAAGCCACACGGCCCCGCAGAGGCCAGGAGGAAGGACTCTGAAACCAGCACTACTGAGGGACTATGGGCTCTTCCTGCTGCTACAGCCAAGAGGTGATGCGGGAGTCTATAGAGAAAAAGCCCTCACCTAAGCTGTGTGTGGTCTGTCCAGTGTTTGAATTCAGCATTTTCACCTGAGAGAACAGTGGTTAAGAGCATAGGTTCTGCAGTCAGACTGAGTTCAAACCCTATCTCTGAGTCTCAGTTAACCGTGTGAATCTAAACCAGTCACTACCTCCCCCAAACCTGACAGTCATTGTCCGTGAGCTGAAACTTGTATTTTTATCATGCTGGCTGCCATCTATTTGCCTCTCCATATCCACTCTCCACTCTTCTCTATGCTGAAGAGTAGAGGCGTGCAGGGAGGCTGGAGTCCCAGGAGGCTGGCCTCTAAGAATCCTGTCAAGGGACTCCATTGCTCTCTGGCTTCTGATTGTGTCCAAGAAATGGGCAGGTGAGAGGAGAGTGGAAACTTGGTATTTATTTCCCTAAATCCCACACTGCTGGGTTTCTGAAAGTTGGTTGTGACTCTCTCCCCCAAACCACAGCTGCTTTTCAGCCAGCTTTCTCCTTTATAGCTTTCTCCACAGGTTTCAAAACCCACTACTTCCTCCTTCCTCTTCCAGCTTGGCACAGAACAGCTCCCTGCTATCACAGCCCCAAGATACTCTAACATATCTGGCTGCTTTCCCTAAGCTCTTCCGTCTTAATCCCCTTAATAATGTGCTTCAATGACCCACTTTTGAGTGCCAGGACCTTTTGACTGATAGAACTATGTGCTTGCAGCAGACACCCTTTGGGTGACTAACTGGTTCACATTGATTCCCTTTCTCTAAGAACACCCCTAATACAAAGGCGAGGGGCCCCAGTGGCTGTGCCTGTTATGTGTGCCCCTTCAACCTGATTGGCCCAAAGATACATATCTGGCCCAGTCAGATTCTCCATCAAAGAAAAGTGGTGTTTGGAACAAAGAGATAGCAGGAACTAGGAGCCAACAGGATTGCCCAGACTTATCTCCAAATCCACCTTCTAAGAAGCCTATAAAAGTAGGCAAGAGTGGCTTTCTACTCTTTTAAATTTTGATGGTTCAATTCTGCCTCCTGTCCCATGTGGCACCCTATCATCCCTTCAATACATTTCTTCTTTACTTAGCTAGCCAGAATTAGTTTCTGCCGCTTACAGTCTGTGCTGGGCTGGTGCTTAGTTGTCCAGTCTTGTCCAACTCTCTGCAACCCTTTGGACTGTAGCCCACCAGGCTCCTCTGTCGATGGAACTTTTCAGGCAAGAATACTGGGGTGGGTTGCCATTTCTTCTTCCAGGGGATCTCCCTGAGCTAGAGGTCGAACCAGCATCTCCTGTGTCTCCTGCATGGCAGGCAGACTGTCTACCTGCTGAGCCACTGGGGAAGCCAGAACCTCAATAAACACAGCACCTCATAGGACTATTATGAGATAATATATGTAGGAAGTTTAGCACAGTGCCTGTGTATGGTAAGCTCTCAACAATTTATACCATTTATTATCTACAAAAGTGAAGTTAATAAGAGAATGAGTAAATAAGCCACAGACTAGGAGAAACTATTTGGAAAAGATACATCTGATGAAGGATTGCTATCCAAAATATCCAACTCAACAATAAGAAAATGAACCAATTAAGAAATGAGCAAAAGACCTTAACAGACACCTCATCAAAGATACACAGATGGAAAATAAGCATATGAAAAGATGTTCAACATCATATGTCATTCAGTTCAGTTCAGTAGCTCAGTCATGTCCGACTCTGAGATCCCATGAATCGCAGCACATCAGGCTTCCTTGTCCATCACCATCTCCCGGAATTTACTCAAACTCACATCCATCAAGTCAGTGATGCCATCCAGCCATCTCATCCTGGATCGTCCCCTTCACCTCCTGCCCACAATCCCTCCCAGCATCAGGGTCTTTCCCAATGAGTCAACTCTTTGCCTGAGGTGGCCAAAGTACTGGAGTTTAAGCCTCAGCATCAGTCCTTCCAGTGAACACCCAGGATTGATCTCCTTGAGGATGGACTGGTTGTATCTCCTTGCAGACCAAGGGACTCTCAAGAGTCTTCTCCAACACCACAGTTCAAAAGCATCACATCAATTCTTCAGTGCTTAGCTTTCTTCACAGTCCAACTCTCACATCCATATAAGACTACTGGAAAAACCGTAGCCTTGACTAGACAGACCTTTGTTGGCAAAGTAATGTCTCTGCTTTTGAATATGCTATCTAGGTTGGTCATAACTTTCCTTCCAAGAAGTAAGCATCTTTTAATTTCATGGCTGCAATCACCATCTGCAGTGATTTTGGAGCCCCCCAAAAAAAGTCTGACACTGTTTCCACTGTTTCTCCATCTATTTCCCATGAAGTGATGGGACCAGATGCCATGATATTAGTTTTCTGAATGTTGAGATTTAAGCCAACTTTTTCACTCTCCTCTATATGTCATTGAAGTGAAGTGAAGTGAAGTCAATTCAGTCATGTCTGACTCTTTGTGACCCCATGGACTGCAGCCTACCAGGCTCCTTAGTCCATGGAATTTTCCAGGCAAGAGTACCAGAGTGGGTTGCCATTTCCTTCTCCAGGGGATCTTCCCAATCCAGGGATCGAACCTAGGTCTCTGGCACTGCAGGCAGACACTTTTACTGTCTGAGCCACCAGGGAAGCCCCTGTATGTCATTAGGGAAATCCAAATTAAAACAACAATGAGATACCACCACATGCATGTTAAAAATTCAGAATATTGACAACACTAAATGCTGATGAGGCTGTGGAGCCATAGAAACTCCAAGTCATTGCTGATGAAAATGCAAAATGGCGTAGCCACTTTGGAAGACAGTTTGAAAATTCTTACAAAATTAGACATACTCTTACCACACCACTCAGTAATTATGCTCCTTGGTATTTTCCCACATGAGTTGAAAACTTATGTCTACACAGATGTTTATAGCAGATTTATTCATAACTGCCCAAAACTGGAAGCAACCAAGATGTCCCTCAGAAGGCTACTAGACAAATAAAATGTGGTACATTCAGACAATGGAATATTATTCAGTTCTAAAAAGAAATGAGCTTTCAAACCATAAAAAGAACAGAAGAAACAAATGCATATGGACTTTATGATATGTCAATGTAGTTCTGGCAGAAGAAAATAAAAGTATGGACATGAGACAATATGTGTGAATATACTAAAGTTCTCTTTTGACTATATGTTACTGGACAAATGTGAGAACTATTAATTATTAATTATCAGAAGGATGCCCTCAGAAGTGTAATGTAAATTTGTAGTCCATGTATGTGGTCATGAAATGGTTAAAAACCAACCCCCGCTCCCAACTGGAAGATGCTTAATGGTAGGAATCCAGAGGATGGGAAATCAATGACTGGGCAGTAAGGAGCCTTTGGCAGTCAGCACCCACCCTGATCAACAGTCTGTGGTCATGGCCTGGCCCAGTGTGCGGCACAGATGGAAGCTGGAGGAGACACTCAGATGCATCTAGATCCTGCTCTTTGACTAGAGAGAATGGCAGAAGCTCCCCAGAGGGGTCTAAACTGGGGAACTTTGGAAGCAAGGCTGGGCTTCCCTGGTAGTTCAGATGGGAAGCAACCCTAGATGTTCATTGGCAGATGAATGGATAAGAAAGCTGTGGTACATATACACAATGGAATATCACTCAGCCATTAAAAAGAATGCATTTGAATCAGTTCTAATGAGGTGGATGAAACTGGAGCCTATTATACAGAGTGAAATAAGTCAGAAAGAAAAACACCAATACAGTACATTAACACATATATATGGAATTTAGAAAGATGGTAATAATGACCCTATATGTGAGATAGCAAAAGAGACACAGATGTAAGGAACAGACTTTTGGACTCTGTGGAGAAAGCAAGGGTGGAATGATTTGAGAGAACAGAATTGAAACATGTATATTCAGTTCAGTCGCTCAGTCGTGTCTGACTCTTTGTGACCCATGAATCTCAGCACACCAGGTCTCCCTGTCCATCACCATATGTGAAATAGATGACCAGTCCAGGTTCGATGCATGAGACAGGGCGCTCAGGGCTGGTGCACTGGGACAACCCTGAGGGATGGGATGGGAAGGGAGGTGGGAGGGGGATTCAGGACGGGGCACACAAGTACACCCATGGCTGATTCATGTCAATGTATGGAAAAACCACTACAATATTGTAAATTAGTCAGCCTCCAATTAAAAAAAAAAAAAACAAAAACAAAAAAAAAAGAATCTGCCTTCAATGCAGGAGACCTGGGTTCGATCCTTGGGTTGGGAAGACCCGATGGAGAAAGAAATGGCAACCCACTCCCATATTCTTGCCTGGAGAATTGCACAGGCAGAGGAACCTGGTGGGCTACAGTTCATGGGGATCATAAAGAATTAGACACAACTTAAGAGACTTTCACTCACTTGGAAACAAGGCTGGAATGAGCGATTTCAGCCAGGTGGCAGTAGGCAGAGTAGAGCCAGCAATATGCACAGGTACAAAAGATAAAGTGAATATAGCTGGTACACTTTGTTGTACAGCAGAAACCAACGCAACACTGTAAAGCAATTACACTCTAATAAAGAAAAAAAAAAACGTAAAGTGAGGTCAAAGACGAAAAAATTTCAGGTTGAGAATAGGAAGGATCAAGAGCAAGCCAGAATACAGCCTGCAGAGCTGCCAGGAGAGTGCACGCGTGCGTGCTCAGTTGCGTCTGGCTCTTTGCAACCCCACAGAGTATAACCCACAAGGCTCCTCTGTCCATGAAATTTCCCGTGCAGGAATACTGGGCTGGGTTGCCATTTCCTTCTCCAGGGGATCTTCCTGACCCAGGGGTGAATCCCACATCTCTGCGTCTCCTTCGCTGGCAGGCGGGTTCTTTACCCCTAGTGCCACCTGGTCAGGAGAGATTCAGAAGCAAAGTTGTAAAGCAGTCGGCACCGGGGCCAGGTTTGCTTGTTTGTTTTGAACTGCAGCATAGCTGATACACAACACGTTATAAGTATCAGATGTACAGCACAGTGATGCAAACTTTTAAAGGCTATATTACATTTATAGTTATTATAAAATATTGGCTATATTTCCTGTGATATACAGTATATCCTTGTAGCTTATTTATTTTGTACATAGTGGTTTGTACCTCTTATCCTCTACACCTGTACTGCTCCTTCCCCTTCCCTCTCCCCGTTGCTAACCACTTGTTTGTCCTCTATACCTGTGAGTTCTTTATTGTTCTAGTCACTAGTCTTTCTTCCTTAGGTTCCAAATATATGTCAAATCACACAGTATTTGTCTTTCTCTATCTGACTTATTTCACTAATCAAATACCCTCCAAATCTATCCATGTTGTTGCAAGCGGCAAAATTTCGTCCTTTGTTATATTCAATTGCATATACACGCCGTATCTTCTTTATCCATTCATCTGTTGATGGACACTCAAGTTGCTTCCATACCTTGGGTGCTATAAATAATGCTGCTCTGAACACTGGGGTACTTATATCTTTTCAAATTAGTGTTTTTATTTTGGGGGGATTATAGATTGGAGCCTGTTTTAATGTCATACTGACTCCCTGGCCCAAAGGCTGTTCCTGGTATTTTAAGGAGTTCATGCAGAACCAGAGGCACTGTGTGAAATTAAACCTCTTCAAACGCATAGTCGCTGAAGACTTGCTCCTTTACTGTGAACTTTGAGCAACCGCTGGTGGAGAGACTCAAAATTCTCCTCTCTTAATACTGAACCCCATTTTAAGAAAGTAAATCATTTCAGAGTAGATAATGCGGTGTGCAGACAGCTTGAGACAAAGAAGAGGATTAAGAACTAAAGCCAGGGTAAGACAACAAAAGGCGAGGATCCTGACAGAATCAGGACAGAGGTGAGTCCTCAGCCTCGGCTGGCTGCCACTGTCACCACCTCTAATGAAGAGGAATTAGCATCAATACCTGAACAACTCTTCACCTTCTGTGTGGTTTCCTGTGTACATACATTCGCTTCAGTCCACTGGTACAGTTCTCATTGCCCAGCATCAGCTTGGTCCTTCTAGACTCACCTTTTTGCTGTCATTGTCCTTCTAGAGTTCCAAGGGAAGGCCCTCTCTGGGTATGGTGATAAGACACCTGCCATGATAGAAAGACACCTTGGCCTGGTGGCTTCCAACAGGCAGTCACTGCTTTGACCCTGGTTCCAGATCCAGTAAAAGCTCTCCCCACCTACCCCACCCTCACCCTTAGAAACTCATATAACAAGCCAGAACGTAAGAGAACGAGGCCTGAATAGGCCTCATCCCCATGTGGGTGTGCCGCTTGTTACACAAGCACGTGGGTTAATTAAGAAGCAAAGTCCAGACTAAAAACTGGGTCAGACAGACATAAAGAGGCCCAAGGAACAACAAGCACGCAGATCACTGAGATATGACCAAGGAAATTGCCAGCAGCTGTGCTATTAGGTCATTAGGAATGTGTTGCTAGGAGAGGTCCAGTCTTGCGAGTTGACTGAGCATCCTTCTTCCCCGAGGCCTGAAGGAGTGCAGTCACAGTCCCAAGAATACAGGCAGGGGAGGAGGGGGTGGGAGAGCTCTGCAAAACCCCCTCAGGAGCTGCTGCTCCCTAGCTCACCTCTGGGTAGAGCCTGCCCTGGGCTGTGGGCAGCAGAACAGGAGGCAGAGTTTCCAAAAGCTTGGCCACCACTTTCCTCGTTTTGAGAAAATTCTTCAGCAGCGCTGTGACCTCCTAGAGCCTCAAGTCGCTCACGAAGGAAACGTGCTCAGGGGCCCAGCTTCCCGTTCTGCCTTCTTCAAAGGTGAACATTTTCTCTCTCGTTGTTTTTTTATAAATATATTTGTCGCTATTAGGGTTAGGGTTAGGCTTAGGGTTGTTTGTTTTCTTCCTCCAAATCAAGAACTTCAATAACCACACAGCAACACAAATGAAAGGAAACTGCTAAGTAGTCATTTCCAGGACTCCTGCCCAAACTCCTAGGCAGAATTTGTGTCACCGTGTCTCCTTGGAACTGCAGACCACAGATTCCAGTTTGTTTAAGATTCTTTTCATGTGCACCATTTAAAAAAATCTTTATTGAACTTGTTACAGTATTGCTTCTGTTTTATGTTTTTTGGGTTTTTGGCCACAAGGCATGTGGGATCTTAGCTCCCTGGCCAGGAATCAAACCGGTACCCCTGCACTGGAAGGCAAAGTCTTAACCACTGGTCCACCAGAGAAGTTCCCAGGTTCCAGTTTTAATGTGGAGGCAAAAATGAGTTTCTTTGAACCATTCCCTTTAAAAAGAGCCACAGAGGAACATCCTGTGTGTCACTCCTGGACTCTCCTACACCAAGAAGTGCTGGGAATTGGTTCCAGGTACAGATAACACACCACACTTTCCCTCGGATATCCTCGGGACCATTGCAGCCATTCCACATCTTACACTTGATGGAGCTGACTGACCAGGTGGAAAACTACCCACAAAGAGCTGTGAAAGAAAGCTGCATGGAAAGTTACAGAACACCACAAGGAAAACTGCACTGCTTGGGTGGTGCCAGCCTTCATGTAATACTCTGGCCTCGAATGAGGAAAGGAAGTAAAAGTTCAAGAGACACATTTAGAGGTGCCTGCTCTGCCTACATCCCCTTCTCTGGGATCTGTCCCTGTCGCTAGTCCCTTTAACTTACATGGTCACTCATTCATCTATTGCACAGATACTTATCCAGCACCTCCTGTCAAGCACTCTGGTAAGTGGAGATACAAAAAATGAACAAGACAGACAAGGGCCCTTCCTTTCAGAGCTAATTTTTTGGTGGAAGAGTTAAATGATATGCAAATAAACAAAAAAGATAATTTTAGACAATGACACTTGCTATGAATTTTTTCATATGCAAACAAAACAAACTGATGTTCTAGGAAGTCATTTCGGAGAAGGCAATGGCACCCCATTCCAGTACTCTTGCCTGGAAAATCCCATGGAGGGAGGAGCCTGGTAGGCTGAAGCCCATGGGGTCGCTAAGAGTCGGACACGACTGAGCGACTTCACTTTCACTTTTCACTTTCATGCATTGGAGAAGGAAATGGCAACCCACTCCAGTGTTCTTGCCTGGAGAATCCCAGGGACAGGAGGGACTGGTGGGCTGCCATCTATGGGGTCGCACAGAGTCGGACACGACTAAAGCGACTTAGCAGCATCAGGGAGTCATTTGAGAGACAAGCTGCCTACTCTATATAGAATAGACCAGGAAAACCTCTCTGAAGAGGTAAATATGAGCTTACACATGAATGAGAAGGAGTTATGGCTGCAAGGAACATTCTAGACAAAAAGAAGAGCAATGCAAAGGTCTGAGGCAGAAATGAGAGAACAACAGAAAGTGGCTGAAGCCTATGAAACAAGGGAGGGTGGTAGAAGGAGTTTCTTGAAGAAGAAAGACCATGGTAAAACTCTTGGGTTTTATTTTAAATGCAAAAAGAAATCACTGGAGAATCTTAAGAGAGTGGCATAATCTGGATAGATATTTTTTAGTACAAACTCCTTTCCATATTTTATTTGCTAAGGCACAGCTGATTTCTCCATTAAGAACATGTTCACAAGTCAGGTGAGGAAATTATTCATTCTAATCCATTAGCAAGTCTTGTTTTGACTGAATCTTTAAATAACTTCTGATAATTAGTGCATCTTCACTCTTAGACTTCAAATAAGATGAAATAATAGTTTTCTTCTTTATTTAGAATTATTGTAGATTTATAAACAGTGTCAGACTTTATTTTTTGGGGCTCCAAAATCACTGCAGATGGTAATTGCAGCCATGAAATTAAAAGACGCTTACTCCTTGGAAGGAAAGTTATGACCAGCCTAGATAGCATATTCAAAAGCAGAGACATTACTTTGCCAACAAAGGTCCGTCTAGTCAAGGCTATGGTTTTTCCAGTGGTCATGTATGGATGTGAGAGTTGGACTGTGAAGAAGGCTGAGTGCTGAAGAATTGATGCTTTTGAACTGTGGTGTTAGAGAAGACTCTTGAGAGTCCCTTGGACTGCAAGAAAATGCAACCAGTCCATTCTAAAGGAGATCAACCCTGGGATTTCTTTGGAAGGAATGATGCTAAAGCTGAAACTCCAGTACTTTGGCCACCTCATGCAAAGAGTTGACTCATTGGAAAAGACTCTGATGCTGGGAGGGATTGGGGGCAGGAGAAGAAGGGGACGACCCAGGATGAGATGGCTGGATGGCATCACCGACTTGATGGACGTGAGTTTGAGTAAACTCCGGGAGTTGGTGATGGACAGAGAGATCTGGCGTGCTGCAATTCATGGGGTCGCAAAGAGTCAGACACGACTGAGCAACTGAACTGAACTGAACTGAAGCCCAATCCAAAGAGTTTCTCCCAAAGAAATAAATGCTTTGAATAACTCCTTAATTTTCACAAGGAAAATACATGCTGTCCATATACTCCCATCACCAAATTGTAAATGGTCATAGCATTAAACTCTATTTGTGATTAGGTCAGGGGTCAGTAAACTTTTTCTGTAAAGATCCAGATAGTAAATATTCTAGGCTTTGAGGCCATAAGGGCTCTATCACAACCTCACAACTCTGTCCTTACAGTGCAAAAGCAGCCATGACAATACATAAGTGACTGCCTATAGCTGTGTTCCAATACAACTTTATTTATAAACACTGAAATTTGAATTTCATATAATTTTCATTTGGCATGCTGCAGTCCATGGGGTTGCAAAGAGTCAGATATGATGGGGCAACTGAACAATAACAGCAATAACTTTCATGTGACTTGAAATATTATTATTCTTTTGATTTTTTTGCTAGACGGTAGCACTATTCTTGGCTTGTGTGTGCTAAATCGCTTTAGTCATGTCTGACTCTTTGTGACCCCATGGGCTGTAGCCCACCAGGCTCCTCTGTCCATGGGATTTCTCAGGTAAGAATACTGGAGTAGGTTGCCATGCCCTCCTGCAGGAGATCTTCCTGACCTAAGGATCGAACCCTTGGGGTTCATATAAAAACCAGTGGCAGGACAGATTTAGCCAGCAGGCCATCATTTCCTGACGCCTGCTTTAGGTGAATTGGGGCCTGATAGACATTTTTAATGGAATCATTTTGGCTACAGTGTGGAAGGTGGCTCAAGGGACGTGGGGAGTCATGGTGGCGGCAGATAAATCAATCGGGAGGTAATTGGTGTAGTCCCAGCAAGACACGATGGTGGCCTTCATGGGGTAGTTGCAGTGGAATTGGAAAGAAGTGGACATAAACAGTACATTGTGAAAGCACTGACAGGGCTTGCTGATAAAGTGAACAGGAGCAGAGAAGGAAAGAATAGAGTGAAGCATGACCTTGGGCTTTGGTCTTGAACAACTGGATGTGTGGGCATGCCATTTAGAACACCAGGAAGGAACAGGTTGAAGGGAAAACCAGGACTTCTAGTTTTGCCTGTTAGGTATCCAAATAGAGAGGTCCAATAAGTTGAAGTTCAGAGACATCAGCACTGGAGATGGATGTGTGGGGGTTACTGCCTTTTAGGAGGCATTAAAAGCTCCAGAACTAGATCAGATTCACCAGGGAAAGTGTACAGGTAAACAGAAGAGGGTCAAGAAAAGTGTCCACTGGGGATTCTCAGAAGGGGAAGAATTAGCAAAAAAGAGTCAAGGCAGCAAGTGTATGAAGTAGACAAATCAGAAGAATGGGTCACCACAAAGGTCAAAAGAAGTCAATTGTTCAAGAAGAAGGGAGGGTCAAGTGCATGGAATGCTGCCTGTCATACACAGTGAAGTCGGTCAGAATGAGAAAAATGTGGTATATTAATGCATATATATAGAATCTAGAAAAATGGTGTTGATGAGCCTATTTGCAGGGCAGGAATAGAGACGGACTTATGGACACAAGCGAGGAAGGAGAGGGGGACCTCAATGAGGAAGTAGCACTGACGTATATGCGCCGCTGTCTGTGAGGCAGCTGGCTAGCAGGAAGCCACTGTATAGCACAGGGGACTCAGCTGGGCGCTGTGATGACCTAGAGGGGCGGGACCGTGGGGGGAGGGTAGGGAGGCTCCAGAGGGAGGGGAGGTATATACACAGATTGCTAATGCATGTTGTTACACAGCAGAGAATCACACAACATTGTAAAGCAATTATACTGCAATGAAAATGTATGTGGAATACTGCTGAGAGACATTATTGCTGAGGGCAGTGAAGTGACCTTTAGACTTGGCAATGTGAAAATAATGTGTGTCCTTGACAAGAAGAGTTTCAAAGGACTGTCAGAGATGAAAGAATGTCTTAAATGGTGACCAGGACTTCCCCTTAAGCGTGGAAGGGTTTAAACACATGTGTATCTCCAGCTCCTGACACCCACTAAAGTATAAGCGATGAACTAAAAAGGAATGAGTCCCACAAGAGCAAAGAGAATGGGATTGTTAGGTAGGTAGAACAGGGAAAAGGAGTCCAAAATGGCAGTGGCTACAGACAAGGAAGGGAAAAGCCCGAGCAAATGAAACAAAAGAAGTTCCAAGGACCGGAGTGAGGACTTCAGGTAAACAAACAACACTCCTGGCTGGCCCAATTTACACAGGACAGGCCCAGGGAGAGATAAGCGTATAAATAGAGGAGCCGAGCCAGCTCTCTCTCTCTCCCACGCGCTGCGGCGCTCTTCTCCTCGTGTCTTTGGATCGACATGCCCTCACGCCTCAAAGATGGATTTTCCTGCTGTCTTCTAAATAAAATAGAGCTGTAACACTGAGCTGTTACACTGATTTGTCTAAAAGCTGTAACACAGTCCATTTGAGACCTGAGAGCTACAACACGGTCTATCCAAGACCTGAGAGCTGTGACACGCCGAGGGGGCTTTACTGTCCATCACTCCAAATCTCTGTTGTGATGAGACAAAGAATCGAGGAACATACACTCACATGACAGGATGAAGGTGACAGAGGACAAGAGAAGTTAACAAATCCTTAGAAGAGGCAAGAGGTTGGATAATGTCGACTGGAAAAGGTCAGTTTTCATTCCAATCCCAAAGAAAGGCAATGCCAAGGAATGCTCAAACTACCGGACAATTGCACTCATCTCACATGCTAGTAAAGTAATGCTCAAAATTCTCCAAGCCAGGCTTCAGCAATATGTGAACCTCGAACTCCCTGATGTTCAAGCTGGTTTTAGAAAAGGCAGAGGAACCAGAGATCAAATTGCCAACATCCGCTGGATCATCAAAAAAGCAAGAGAATTCCAGAAAAACATCTGTTTCTGCTTTATTGACTATGTCAAAACCTTTGACTATGTGGATCACAGTAAACTGTGGAAAATTCTGAAAGAGATGGGAATACCAGACCACCTAACCTGCCTCTTGAGAAATCTGTATGCAGGTCAGGAAGCAACAGTTAGAACTGGACATGGAACAACAGGCTGGTTCCAAATAGGAAAAGGAGTACATCAAAGCTGTATATTGTCACCCTGCTTATTTAACTTCTATGCAGAGTACATCATGAGAAATGCTGGACTGGAAGAAACACAAGCTGGAATCAAGATTGCCGGGAGAAATATCAATCACCTCACATATGCAGATGACACCACCCTTAGGGCAGAAAGTGAAGAGGAACTCAAAAGCCTCTTGATGAAAGTAAAAGAGGAGAGTGAAAAAGCTGGCTTAAAGCTCAACATTCAGAAAACTAAGATCACGTTATCCGGTCCCATCACTCCGTAGGAAATAGATGGAGAAACAGTGGAAACAGTGTCAGACTTTATTTTGGGGGGCTCCAAAATCACTGCAGATGGTGGCTGCAGCCATGAAATTAAAAGACGCTTACTCCTTGGAAGAAAAGTTATGAGCAACCTAGATAGCATATTCAAAAGCAGAGACATTACTTTGCCAACTAAGGTCCATCTAGTCAAGGCTATGGTTTTTCCAGTAGTCATGTATGGATGTGAGAGTTGGACTGTGAAGAAGGCTGAGCGCCAAAGAATTGATGCTTTTGAACTGTGGTGTTGGAGAAGACCCTTGAGAGTCCCTTGGACTGCAAGGAGATCCAACCAGTCCATTCTGAAGGAGATCAGTCCAGGGGTTTCTTTGGAAGGAATGATGCTAAAGCTGAAACTCCAGTACTTTGGCCACCTCATGCGAAGAGTTGACTCATTGGAAAAGACTTTGATGCTGGGAGGGATTGGCGGCAGGAGGAGAAGGGGACGACAGAGGATGAGATGACTGGATGGCATCACTGACTCGA
>SJYQ01041052.1:0-15954 GCA_006410935.1 Redunca redunca
TAGGATACTTAATTGGTTATTTAATCAAGTCTGTTTAGTATATGATTTATTTACTTAGAAAATGTTTAATAATAGTAAAAGAATGGAATTGTGGCTTTTGGACAGTAAAAGCTTTGTTACTATAAAAGTTTTGATTCTTAGAAGTTGTGAATGAGATATTTGAAAAGTTTTCTTAGGACTAAAACTTATTGCAGTTTACTAACAATCTCCCCTTGTGGGATTAGCCCTATAAAAGGAAGCTTTTTAGTATGAGTATGTGTGATATTTATTGAATGTTTAAGTTTCTTTGTATGTGTGTGCATGCTAAGTTGCTTCATTCATATCTGACTGTTTGTGATATTATGGACTGTAGCCTGCCACGTCCCTCTGTCCATGGGATTCCTCAGGCAAGAATACTGAAGTGGGTTGTCATGCCTTTTTCCAGGGGATCTTCCCAATCCATGGATCAAAACCCATATCTTTTACATCTCTTGCATTAGAAGGTGAGTTCTTCACCACTAGCACCACCTAGGAAGCCCTCTGTGTGCATAGATGTATATATTTAAAGTATTGACATTTAGGACAGCCTTTAGGAAACCAAATCAGTGAATTCTTGTTTGATGTGATTTCCCTTGATAGTGGCAAGGACTAGCAGGAAATTAGAAATAGTGGAAGAATAAAAATAGGGTTTTTATACTTGCAGGTCTCTCTCAGCATGACCCATGAGATGTTTGTGTAAACTGGGTAAGTTGTGACTCTTCTCAAGTTGTCCAAATAATTTCTTTGGTTTTTCAGAAAATTTCCCTCCCTTTGTCATTTCAGGTTCTAGAGGTCTTAACAACTCTCGAGTTACCAATCTCTGTACAATCCTGTCTCTAAAATACCTATCCCCACACTTTTGTAGATTACTTGTTTTAAATAAGCTCTACTCAACTTTGCTTTTTTCAAGTATTCAATCTGTTTTTGAATAGGTAAGGGGGATCCTAAGTACTGCAGTTACGAATACTAGAAATGGCTTGGATATAGAATATCTGAATAGGATTCTGGGTTTAGCTCAGAGTCCCTTACATTTTTTTTTCCTATTGATTCTCCACTTCTCCCATAATCAAAATATTTGATTTGAGCGGCAGTGCAGTATAAACATGTAAAGTAGAAGGAAAATTCATGATCCTGGTCCCAAGATGGATCAAATGAGTATGCTAGCTGGAAGTCTTTAGTTGATAGCCACAGAACTAACACTCAAATTAGTAATGTTCCTAAAATAAGCCTCAATAAGAAATTCACCAAATAGCAGATATTTGACTTGCTTTTCTGGTCCTTTACATTGCACGAAAAGAGAAATGGTCTGAATTTAGGATCTACCTGGAATTATGGGACTGATTGGTGGGTTAACTGAGCTGTCAGACACTGAAAAAGACAAAAGCTTCAAATATGGTATATTAATGCACATATTAACTCTCATCTTCTACTGCAAGAATTCCAAAATTGCAACTAAACACTGAGCAACCATCGACAGGGAAATGTTGGATCCCACCAAAAAAAGATATCCCATATCTAAGAGCAAAGGAGAAACCCTAACAAGATGGTAAGAGGGGTGAAGTAGTGTTTAGAATCAAACCCCATACCTGCCAGAGATGCTTGGAGGGCTCAAACAAAACCTTGTGTGCTCCAGGACCCAGGGACCACACAAGAGACTGAGCCAGACCTACCCTTTAGTGGCATGGGTCAGCAGTGGCCTGCTGCAGGGACAGGGGCTCTGGCTGCAACAGACGAGGGAGGCATAGTGTATGACGTAAGTCCTCTTGGAGGAGGTTGCCATTAGCCCCACCATAGAGCCACTGAGCAGACGACCCACAAACTGGAGGACAATTATACCAAAAATGTTCTCTCTCTGTTTCAAAATTCTAGGGTCCACAACAGATTTCCCAACCCTGTGATCTATCAAAGGGACTGAGAAACCCCAAGGAATTTGACTTTGAAGACCAGTGGGATTTGATTACAGAACTTTCACAGGACTGGGTAAACAGACTCTTGAAGGGCACAAACAAAACCTTGTGTGCAACAGGGACACAGGAGAAAGCAGTGGTGACCCCACAAGAGACTGAGCCAAACTTGCCTGGTTTGCCTCACAAGCTAGCAAAGTAATCCTCAAAAATCTCCAAGCAAGGCTTCAACAGTATGTGAACTGAGAACTTCCAGATGTTCAAGCTGGGTTTAGAAAAAGTAGAGGAATCAGAGATCAAATTGCCAACATCTGTTGAATCATAGAAAAAGCAAGAATATTGCAAAAAAATATCTTCATTGACTATGCAAAAGCCTTTAGTTATGTGGATTACAACATGTGGAAAATTCTTAAAAAGAAGGGAATGCAGAACACTTTACCTGCCCCCTGAAAAACCTATATGCAAGTCAAGAAACGACAGTTAGAACTGGACATGGAACAATGAACTAGTTCCAAACTGGGAAAGGAGTACATCAAGGTTGTATACTGTCACTTTGCTTATTTAACTTATATCCAGAGTACATCATGCAAAACCCTGGGCTGGATGAAGCACAAGCTGGAATCAAGATTGCTGGGAGAAATATCAATAACCTCAAATATGCAGATGACCATTTTCACAACAGAAAGTGAAAAGGAACTAAAGAGCCCTTTGATGAAGGTGAAAGAGGAGCTTGAAAAATTTGGCTTAAAACTCAACATTAAAAAACTAAGATCATGGTATCCAGTTCCATCAATTCATGGCAAATAGATGAGAAAACAATGGAAACTGAGAGACTTTATATTTGGGGGCTCCAAAATCACTGCAGATGGTGACTGCTGCCTTCAAATTAAAAGAAGCTTCTTCCTTGGAAGAAAAGCTATAACCAACCTAAATAGCATGTGAAAAAGCAGAGACATTAACAGCAAAGGGCCATTTAGTCAAAGCTATGGTTTTTCCAGTAGTCATATATGAATGTGAGAATTAGACCATAAAAAAGGCTGTGCACCGAAGAATTGATACTTTTGAACTGTGGTGTTGGAGAAGACTCTTGAGAGTCCCTTGGACTGCAAGGAAATCAAACCAGTCAATCCTAAAGGAAATCAGTCCTGAATATCCATTGGAAGGACTGATGCTGAGGCTGAAGCTCCAACACTTAGGCCACCTGATGGGAAGAACTGACTCATTAGGAAAAGACCCTGATGCTGGGATAGATTGAAGGCAGGAGGAAAAGGGGATGACAGAGGATGAGATGGTTGGATGGCCTCAATGACTCGATGGCCATGCGTTTGAGCAAGCTCCAGGAGTTGGTGATGGATAGGGAAGTCTGGTGTGCTGCAGTCCAAAGAGTTGGACGCGACTGAGAGACTGAACTGAACTGAATGCACATATATGGAATCTAAAAATATGGTACTGATGTAGCCATTTTCAGGCCAGGAATAGAGGCATAGACTTAGAGAATGGACAGAGTGAGGAAAGTACAGGGTAGGACAAATGAGAGAGTAACATTGTAATATATATAGTTTACAGTGTATAAAATAGATACCTGGTGAGAAGTTGCTCTGTAGCACAGGGAGCTCGGCCTGGAGCTCTGTGATGACTTATAGGGGAAGAAGGGGAGGTGGGGTGGGTGGGAGGCTCAAGAGGGAAGGGACATATGTATACTTTCAGCCGATTCATGTTGTATGGCAGCAATTAAAACAACATTGCAATTATCCTCCAATTAAAAATATATTTTAAAAAAGAAAAAAATCATCAGTACTTTTTATAAGTTTTCTAGTTTTGGGAAGAGGCTGTCAGAGTGGACGCAAAATATGAGGATGCTCCATTTAAAGTAAATGCATACAAATTTTCATCTGTGTCAGCATAGGTCCTAAATACTTAAGTAGGCAAATTACCTTCTTTTTGGATATATACAGCTTCTTCCCTATCCACACCACTCTTGATCACTGGGCCCACACAAAAATGGCCATAGTGAAAGGCATGAATTTATAGACCTTCTCTTTTCCTCAACAAAGCAAGCTGAGCTTTTGTCACAGCTGTGGGTTCAACCAGCCAACAACAGAGATAAATCCTGTGCTGTTGATATGGCACCAGGCCACAGGATGTTTGTTTACCTGGTTGGTAGTGGATTGACTGTCTTGGATTGCTTTCTTTGTTTATAGTGTTTCTGTTAGCACTTCCAGTCCTTGGCTGACAAAATTTCTTACTCATTGCCAAAGTAATAATCCATGGAAAACATTTTTACCTTTCATGGCCAATATTTTAGGCTCAAGGTATTTGGATATTCTAGGACAAATGATTCCACTAAGAAACATAATGCTGTATGCTAAGTCACTTCAGTCGTGTCTGACTCATTGCAACCGTAGCTCATGGACCGTAGCTCACCAGGCTCTTCTCTACATGGGATTCTCCAGGCAAGAATACTGGAGTGGGTTGCCATACCCTAATCCTGGGGATCTTCCCAACCCAGGAATTGCACCTGTGTCTCATGTCTACTTGCATTGGCAGGAGGGTTCTTTATCACTAGCACCACATGGGGAGCATCTAAGAAACATCATTAAAGTTTTCATGAACTAGATGTCAAGACTACTTCATGAATATCTTGGGTTTAGCATTCAGAGATTCCCTGGTGGCTCAGACGGTTAAGAGTCTGCCTGAAATTCAGGAGACGTGGGATCGATCTGTTGGTCAGGAAGATCCCCTGGAAAAGGAAACGACAACCCATTCCAGTATTCTTGCCTGAAAAATCCTGTGGACGGAGGAGCATGGTGGGCTACAGTACATAGGGTGGTAAAGAGTCAGACATGACTGAGCAACTTCACTTTCATTTTCAGCATGCAGCTGGGATATCAAGCAGCTAAGGACATGGCTGTTGTAGATGAAATGATTAATCCCTATACCAATGTTGCTTTGCTGAAATACAATCAGAATAGGGAGGACTATGTTTTTCTGAATTTTTCTCAGGTTTTCCATTTAAGTACTACAATAATTCAGGGAAATGAAAACTAAGGAGATAGGATAAAGACAACAGTAGTAAGCCCTCAGATCCTAAAGCAATAAGTAACTGAATTTCTTCACTTATAACTGATGTGCTAATAGAGGACAGGAGAATATAAAGTAAATGATAGCAGTCAGGGAAGATTACCAACACAGAGTTGTGACAAACTTTAAGAGGGATATGTGACATTTATGTTGATAGGATTGTTAATGACCCAGATACTTTTATTTATTTATTTATTCATGTGTTTATGTACTTATTTATTTTTGCAGTCCTAGAAAGAACATAGTAATGGCTGATATGTCAGGTGTTAGATTGGAGTAAGACTTGTTTGTTATTCACATATCAATAAGAAGATTTATGATGGTGGATCTGTGTGAATTCTACTCATTGGAAGCACATTATATTTACCTGAACTAGAAATAGAATTGATGATAAAGGGAAAAGAGTGCTTTTAACAAATATTTTCTATTTGACATTACATATGGATTCTTGTGGCCTCATTCCTGCTCACTTCTTGAGAAGAATGACTTCTGTGATACATACTGAGGTGTTCCCATACTTTTGACTTCACTTTGATGTCAACCAATGGAAAGCACTGGGGCACTTTAGTAAACATGGGGGGAGAGACACTAGTATATTAATTTCCCTGGCTTTTATCCAAAATAAGCATTAAATACTTTATGTACTGATTAATGAAGCAAACAAAAATGTAGACATATTATAAAATGTTCTTAAATGATTGATTTTTCTCTACAAGTCTTTTGGTTAAAAATACAAATACTTAAGCAAAACAAATTGTTTATAAATAGCCAATGACATAATTTATTTTCATATTTATAATGTCAAAACCCATCATCCCATCAAAATGTTTACACTATGAAGTAAGAAACATCAATTAATAATTAATATGCTTAGGGAAAGATAAAGTAACAGAAAACTACTTCTAATAAAATTACTTTCAAATCCCTGTCATTATGTTTGTCATCTGTTGCTTGTTAACCTAAGCAATATTTTAAGAATACCTTAATCACTTCCTCCAATAAAGGATGCTATTAATAATGATTTAGTTTGCTTTTTTTTTTTCTTTTTCGGTCTTTTCATGATAAATATCTTCATCTCTCTTGTGAGAAAAATAGAAGTAAGTTAGTAATAAAAATGAAAGAAATACAAGAAATTCATCATGAAGTATCTTAGACAAAGAGTAAAATATATGGTTAATTTCATTTAGTTATGAGTTTGTAATACGAGCCTGCGTTTCTAAAACATTTGGCACCAGCAATTGACTGCTGTCAGTAATCTACCTTTCAATTCCACTTTTCTTCCTGTGTTTTTCAGACAAGCTATTTCCATGTGATTTGAACATAGACTTGTACAGTTCCTACAAACAGTGGCTTTATTGTTTACTTCTGGAACAAATAAATATAGACAGAAATTCCAAGTAATATAATGAAAAGCTAATGTTAGAAACTTATGGTTGAAATAGGAAAGTGGATTGGAAAAGAAAGTCACTCTCCTTAAAAGAAGAGATGGAAAATTGGTAGGCAGAGTTAACAGAAACATTCAACAAAAGATAAAAGTTGGGGAAATATGTCCAATATATTTTTTACAAAATACAATATTTTCAGCTTAGGAGAGCTGCTCTTCAAATACAAGTTCAAGTACAACAGTGTATTGCACATGCAGACATTTATAGAACTGCTTCAATTATAGTCCATGAGTGCCTTCACAGCATAAATGTTTTTATGATTGACATGGAGAGAGTGGTAAAGAGTGAAGGTGAATGCAATGGATTTCTGGTGCAACAAGGGTGTGTGCAATTCATAAATACACTAAGAAGACTGTTGTATCAAAAAATAAATATATAGGACATAAAAAATCTTATTTTACAGAAGCATGTTTGTCCTTTGCTTTACTAGTGCTGTTATAACACATTAACAAAGAAAAGATGTTGTTTTGGAAACTTCCCTTGATACGTTTGTAGGTTCAGCTGATGGCAGAAACAAGTTTTGCCTTTCCTCTTTGTAGAATTAAACTTAATGATGAAACTACTCCACTTATCTATAATTTTACTTTTAATAACTTTCAAGATTTCAGGGGCTAAAGAGAGCATCATTTCTATGATGCAATCATGAATAAGAATGAATAACCCAGGTGAATTACAGTTTTGATTCATTTTGTTTTGTAGACTGCTGAGTTTGTAACAAAATACTCAGTCAAGAGATGATTTATCTCTTTGCACTAAAATCCCCTCCTTAAAAACCTGTGATTTTAGGCACTCACTGTTCCTTAGTTTTCCTTTTAGGCTGCTGATAACAGCTTTCATGTGAAATGAACTGTGACACCAAAAATATGCCATGATATTGCTCTAGGAGTTTTTAGATCACAAAAAAATATGCTGTTTTTATGATCATTGAGTTTTTGTGCTTTGTGTGTTTTACTAAGTATTAATTTCATACATATAGTATTATTTAAAAATTATCAAAAAATTCAAATTACAAATAGCTTATTTTTAAAGTTGATATATTTCACATATAAATGTAGTATCACAGAAATGCCCCATATACACAGAAAAAAATTCATCCAAACAGCAACCCAGAGAGACTCAAAATATTAAAAGGAAAAAAAAGAAAAACATAAGAAAGGTAANTATATTAGAATGAAATAGCATGATGTATATAAAATTTTACAGAGATTTAGGTTCTTTTGAATAATTTTAAATGAACTTTTTATCATATGTATTCATATCATTTTTGATGACTACAGTGGTTTGAAATGAGTTGTAGTTACAAACCAAAGAACACCAAGGATTTCCAGCAACCACCAGCTGTCTGGAAAAGGCAAGAAAGGAGCATGACCCTGCCAACAACTTGATTTTTGAATTCTAGCCACCAGAAATGTGAGACACTAAGTTTCTGTTGTTTTTAGCCACAAGTATTTAGTTCAGGTTTCTACAACACCTCTGGGAAACTCACAGAGTCATCACTATGATGCTTGAAAATATACATATATAAAATAATTATTTTTTGGAGAACATTCCACATGTTATGTAAGCAGTGATTAATTTTACTCTGAAAACTAAAATACGGAGGAAACTGAAGATGCCACCGTTAAAAGAAAAAATATGTATACACGCTTTGTGAGTCTATGACCACTTATTATGAAAGAAAGAGGCGTGATAAGTTGGAGGAGGTCATCAAGAGGATGCGACTGTGGGTTCACCTGTGTGATATACCCAAGTCAGAGGCTCCCCAGCCCTCCACTGACCTTGAAATGTACAGTCCGCCCATAACTCCCACAATAGGAGCTGTTCCAAGGACAATGTGCTATAGAGACCATATGGATTGTATACATCAGGGGTCCCAACCTCTAGGATCTAATGCCTGATGATCTGAGGTGGAGTTGTTATAACACTAATAGAAATAAAGTGCAAAATAAATGTAATGTGTTTGAATCATCCCAAAACCATCACCACCCGTATCTGCAGAAAACTTGTATTCCATGGAACCAATCCCTGGTGCCCAAAAAGTTGGGGACCTCTGGTGTACATGACTGAACCCAGTTAAGGCCTCTGTATAAACTGTTAAGATTCTGAAAGTTGAGCACAGTGATCTACTTCTATGGCCTCCCAAGTCTTGTATGTAAGTTCCCTTGCTTATTAAAACCACCAGTTACTGGTTTGGAGTGGTCTGCCTCTTTCTTTGGTTTCTCATTCCCCTTGCTTATGGGCCAGTTTTCAAACTAGAGTGCAATAATCCATGAGCTCAGGTGCTTGCACCGAGTAACCTGGGCTAACTTTCCTTTGCAAAATGAAAGGAAGGAGCAGCTAATGGTTTATATGCCTGAGTGGTCAGTAGTGTTCTACTGCCATTTCCTCCTCCAGGGGCTCTTCCCTACCCAAGAATCTAATCCATGTCTTATGTTTCCTGCATTGGCAGGCAGGTTCTTTACCAACGGGTCACCTGGGAAACCCGATGGTTTATATAGTAAAATATAAAATTGTCCACTTGCTATTTAAATATATGTATAATTTGCAGGCCAGTTTTTTATATTTCAAGCTTTGGTTTTCAGTGCATATTGGGAGACTAACTTATGCCTTAATAAATAATCTATGAATTTATTACATGCAATAGCTATTAAAATAAGTAAATTATATAAAAGTGAAACAAATTAATAAAAGCAGTTGTAGAATATCCCTCTATTACACATTAAAAAAAAAAAGGAGAGAGAAGAAAAAACAAAACTGCAGACTTCATCAAAGTTCAAATAAAGCCAAGTTTATCAAGCCATCTCTAAATGCTCCCAATCAAGGATTGCAATTTTTTCCTTCTCTACCTTCCAATAGCATACTTATTTATTCAAATGGGAGTTATTCTCACCCATTGTTGTCTGCATATAATGTATTCAACTACTCAATTATCTGTGCCTTTGGAATTTAACATTCTAAAACTAGTTCATGACTTCATTAACATGAAATTCACAAAAGCAGGTTATATAATCTGTGTTCAATGTACTTTGTTGATTGAGTGAATACAGATCACCTAAATTTACCATGAAATTTAAAAACACTTGCTCCTTGGAAGGAAAGAGATGATCAACCTAGACAGCATATTAGAAAGTAGAGACATTCCTTTGGCAACAAAGTTCTGTCCTATCAAAGTTATGGTTTTTCCAGTAGTCATGTATGGATACGAGAGTTGGACTATAAAGAAAGCCGAGCGCTGAAGAAGTGACACTTTTGAACTGTGTTGGAGAAGACTCTTCAGAGTTCCTTGGATTGCAAGAAGATCCAACCAGTCTATCCTAAAGAAAATCAATCCTGGATATTCATTGGAAGGACTGCTGCTGAAGCTGAAACTCCAATACTTTGGCCACCTGATGTGAATAACGGACTCACTAGAAAAGACCCTGACACTGGGAAAGATTGAAGGCAGGAGAAGGGGACAACAGAGAATGAGATGGTTGGATGGCAGCACCAACTTGATGGACATGAGTTTTAGTAAGCTCTGGGAGTTTGTGATGGATGGGGAATCCTGGCATCCTGCAGTCCATGGGGTCGCAAAGAGAGGACACGACTGAGCAACTGAACCAAACTGAAATTTACCATGGGGTTGCATCTCAATAAGCTCTTTGTAAGTTGAAAATATTGTAGGTCAAAAATAAATTTAATATTGAACATCATAGCTTAGGCTAGCCCATGTTAAACATGCTAAGAACACTTACCCTGGTTTGGAGGTCACTTTATGAGGTTTTAGATTTTTACATACCCAAAGCATATGTTTAACATAAATATCACTCAACAACATGACTTCAAAAACATTTTTTTTAACTTCAGTGACTATAATGGAGCTTAAATTAATGTCAATTAATTAAGACTCTGAGACCAAAGCTCAGAATGATTTACTGGAGCAGTTTTTTACCACCTTCTCAGCCTTCTCAGTCTGGGTGGGAGAGCTTTCAGCCCATCCTGTAAATATATCTATCGTGACTAGTAGGTATTTATACCCTTGAGAAACTGGTGTCTGGGTGAAGTCCATCTGCCAATCCTCTCCTGGGTAGGTAACACACCGTTGGATGGGCTGGGCCAGCTAGGGTCTTTGAGCTCCTTGGGGATTGTTTAATTGGCAAGTGGGACAAGAGGAGACCACTTGCCTTATAGTCATTTGGAGGTCTGTTCCTCTGAAGGAGTTTTCTAGTAATCTTTGAAGGGCCTTCTCCCCTAAATGAGTGGTGTGGCATGTAAAGAGTTAACCAAATTCTACTGGAGGTTTCCAGGCAGAAAATGAGTCCCTCCTTTTGGACCACTCCATATGATCCTCTTGAAAAAACGCTCACTCTTAGCTTTAAGAATCTCACATTCAGTATATGGAGTTTCTGGCAAATTATTCTGCAGAACTAAGGTGGAAACCCCTTTTAGGTCATTGTTCTGTAATGCTGCTCTCTTAGCTGCCTGATCAGCTGGTTGGTTCCCTCATGTCACTTCTATGCTGCCGTTTTGGTGTCCTCTACAGTGGGAGACTGAAACCTCAGTGGGCAGATGGACTGCCTCCTTGGAGTCAGTGTAAATGGCTATTCTTTTTCCTTTTCCCATCTCTAAAACTTGAGTCAGAGCTATGAACTCAGATAATTGGGCTGAAGTACCTGGTGGCAAAGGTTTAGCCTCTATGGTCTCAAAATTGGAGACTACTGCATATCTAGCTCTTCTTTTTCCATCCAAGATAAAGTTGCCTCCATCAGTGTACCAGATTTCCTCAGGAATTGTCAGAGATCTTCTGACAATCCCTCTCAGGGTTTTGTTCAGTGGTCCAAAGTTTCTAGGCAAGAGTAAAAGGGGAGAGACCCCTTGGGGGTAGGCAGGAGCATAGCTGGGTTAAGAATCTCACAAGGGGATATAGTGAGGCCTGTATTTTCCATCAGCACTACTTGATATCTGAGGATCCTTTGACCACACATCCATAAATGTGCTCTCTCACTGAGGAGTTTTTTCACTTGGTGGCTGGTGAAAAATAGATTGCCCACAAGAGAGAGTTTTAAAGCATCTTCCATTCAGTTCAGTTCAGTTCAGTCACTCAGTCATGTCTGACTGTTTGCGACCCCATGAATCGCAGCATGCCAGGCCTCCCTGTCTATCACCAACTCCCGGAGTTCACTCAAACTCATGTCCATTGAGTCGGTGATGCCATCCAGCCATCTCATCCTCTGTCGTCCCCTTCTCTTCCTGCCCACTTCTGACTCCCAGCATCAGAGTCTTTTCCAAAGAGTCAACTCTTCACATAAGGTGACCAAAGTACTGGAGTTTCAGCTTCAGCATCAGTCCTTCCAGTGAACACCCAGGGCTGATCTCTTTTAGAATGGACTGGTTGGATTTGTTCAGTTCAGTTCATTTCAGTTCAGTCGCTCAGTCATGTCCGACTCTTTGCGACCCCATGAATCGCAGCACGCCAGGCCTCCCTGTCCATCATCAGCTCCCGGATTTCACCCAAACTGATGTGCATCAAGTCAGTGATGCCATCCAACCATCTCATCCTCTGTCATTCCCTTCTCCTCCTGCCCCCAATCCCTCCAAGCATCAGAGTCTTTTCCAATGAGTCAACTCTTCGCATGAGGTGGCCAAAGTACTGGAGTTTCAGCTTTAGCATCATTCCTTCCAAAGAAATCCCAGGGCTGATCGCCTTCAGAATGGACTGGTTAGATCTNCATTTCCCCATCTATTTCCCATGAAGTGATGGGACCGGATGCCATGATCTTCGTTTTCTGAGTGTTGAGCTTTAAGCCAACTTTTTCACTCTCCTCTTTCACTTTCATCAAGAGGCTTTTTAGTTCCTCTTCACTTTGTGCCATAAGGGTGGTGTCATCTGCATATCTGAGGTTATTGATATTTTTCCCGGCAATCTTGATTCCAGCTTGTGTTTCTTCCAGTCCAGCGTTTCTCAGGATGTACTCTGCATATAAGTAAAATAAGCAGGGTGACAATATACAACCTTGACATACTCCTTTTCCTATTTGGAACCAGTCTGTTGTTCCATGTCCAGTTCTAACTGTTGCTTCCTGACCTGCATACAGATTTCTCAAGAGGCAGGTCAGGTGGTTTGGTATTCCCATCTCCCTCAGAATTTTCCACAGTTTGTTGTGATCCATACAGTCGAAGTCTTTGGCATAGTCAATAAAGCAGAAACAGATTTTTTTCTGGAACTCTCTTGCTTTTTCCATGATCCAGCGGATGTTGGCAATTTGATCTCTGGTTCCTCTGCCTTTTCTAAAACCAGCTTGAACATCTGGGAGTTCACAGTTCACGTATTGCTGAAGCCTGGCTTGGAGAATTTTGAGCATTACTTTACTAGCATGTGAGATGAGTACAATTGTGCAGTAGTTTGAGCATTCTTTGGCATTGTCTTTCTTTGGGATTGGAATGAAAACTGACCTTTTCCAGTCCTGTGACCACTGCTGAGTTTTCCAAATTAGCAATCTCTACCAAATAAGGGAGTCAGACTCAGGGACCACCAGAAACTGATGGGAAAATATTTGTCTAGCCAGCAACAAAGAAGTGCTTAGGTTTATCTTTTTGTAATTGTTTTTCCTGTAGCACCAAAAATGGTACAGGTTTGGGATGAGAAGGCTCCAGAGTAGGAGGTCAGGACAGAATAGGTAGCCCCCATGTCAACCAAGAAATTCTCAGACCTACTTGCCACATCCAGTTGCACCCTTGGCTCCAGGCCATGATGGTTATCTGTGACAGGCAGGTTGGCTGGAGTGGCCTGCTTCAGTCCTGTTGAATCATCATCAGGGAAGGCTTGGCACTTGACCTTGAGGTTCTCGGGTCCTGAGAGCAGACTGCCGCCTAATGTCCCAATTGATGGCATTTGTAACAAGTCATTTTAGGAGACTTGCCACTGTTTGGACAGTCTTTGGCCCATAGTCCCATCTGTCTACAGATTAGGCATTTGCCTTGAGCCTTGTCCTTTAAGGACTCAAGGTTTGCCATATGGCTTCCCTGGAGGGGGGCCAGCATCTGGGCATGCCTTATCTCTTTCCTTCTCTCCCTTTCTTGGGGCTTGTCCTCCATCTCCTGTTCTGTTATAAAAGGTATTGGTGGCTGTCTGGGCCATCTCATCTAAACAGGCAGCAGGGTCCTGCTACTGTAGCTGTTGTAACTTTATCCTGATGTCTGATGCACATTGGGACAGGAATCTGTACTTTAAAATCACTTGTCCCTTGTAAGAGTCTAAATCCAGACTGGTAAACTTTTGGAGGGCCTCTTTTAGACTTTCCAGAAAGGCAATAGGGTTCTCATTGGACTACTGAGTTATTGTTGAGACCGGGCACAGTCCCACAACTAATAGGCTTCTTTTTATTTCCATGTGTGGACTTCCTTAGGGTGAGTCTTTCTGAAGCTTATCCTACACAGTACTGTTGCAACCTGAGCGCTGGGCATCCTTGGGTCAGGGTGCACATCCCCGGGCAAGTTGAGGCATGACAACCTCCTGGAGATCGAATCCCCAGGCAGGTTGAGGGATGTCAGCCCCCTGAGATCCCTGGACTGATGGATCCCTGAGCAGGTTGAGGTGTGACAACCTTTCAAGGATGAGATCCATAGTCAGATCAAGGCATGTTACTCCTGGGACCCCCAGACTGGTGAATCCCTGAACAGATTGAGGTCTGACAACCTCCTGGGGACTGGATCCCTAGGCAGGTTGAAGCTGGTTGACCTCCAGGGAACCCCAGGCTGGAGTTGGGCATCCCAAGGTCTCTAGCATGACCAGTGCTGGGTAGGATTAAGGGATTGTAATCTTAACTGATTGCTGGTTTGTCCACCATGGATGGGACTAGATACCATGATGTAAAGCAATCCAAGCCTGTGCCCTGAGACTGGAAACCTGATGAAATAGCCATAAGCCTTATTCTCTTATTGCTCTGAGGGAATATAAGTCACTGATTTCCTCCCCTAGCCGTCCGTAAGAGCAGCTTAGAGTATTTCCAATGATAAACATTTCATTGTCATAGACCCACTTTAGGTAATAACAGAAGTAGTGACAAAGGAGTGTTAGGGGCTTTAAGAGTATTTTAGCAATAAGTACGGTGGAATGATGTTGCCTACAAGGGGGCATGGTCCTGGTTGTAAGAGTTAGTAAGTGGCTTGAGGACAAATTGTTAAGAGGCAACAGACCAGATGTTCCATAAAAGTGGAGTAGAGATTTGATCCAGGGGTATGTTTGTAACTTTTGGAGAAGGGTGGTAAGGGTTTGGGCCCAAATGGCCTGCAGGGCTAACTCCCAAAGAGGCAAAAATTATCCCCTGAAGCCTTGAAGGGAATACCACCAACAGACAGAAGTCTAACAGACATTCTGTGCCTGTCACCCGCCCTACCGGGTTCACTGAGAGGTGCTGTTGCACATGTAGGAAATATGGAAGCTGAAGGCCTGAATATCTAGAGTGATTGGATATTTTACAGTATTTTCCTTCCAGGAGCCAGCTATTTTCTGGTTGTCCCTCCAGAAGATTGTATAGGCAACACTGTGGGCCTGGACAGGGCTCAGGAAAAGAGCATGAAACAGGAGGGAAGGGGTATGGCACACTTTTGAAAGAATGACATAGCTCAAGGGCAAAACATAAACCCATTAAAATCAAGCCTGTCCAAGATGGCAGACAAGTTAAATTCAACTAAACCTTGATCCTCAATCTGCAAGCTAAAGGACACGCCCAGAGGCACCATGACATTTCCAGTTCAGTTCAGTTCAGTCACTCAGTCCTGTCGGACTCTTTGTGACTCCATGAATCACAGGACGCCAGGCCTCCCTGTCCATCACCAACTCCTGGAGTTCAAACTCAAGTCCATTGAGTCGGTGATGCCATCCAGCCATCTCATTCTCTGTCATCCTCTTCTCCTCCTGCCCACAATCCCTCTCAGCATCAGGGTCTTTTCCAGTTAGTCAACTCTTCTCATGAAGTGGCCAAAGTACTGGAGTTTCAGCTTCAGCATCAGTCCTTCCAATGAACACCCAGAACTGATCTCCTTTAGGATGGACTGGTTGGATCTCCTTGCAGTCCAGGGGAATCTCAAGAGTCTTCTCCAACATCACAATTCAAAAGCATCAATTCTTTGATGCTCTGCTTTCTTCACAGTCCAACTCTCACATCCATACATGACTACTAGAAAAGCCACAGCCTTGACTAGACGGACCTTTGTTGGCAAAGTAATGTCTCTGCTTTTTAATATAAGTTGGTCATAGGTTGGTCATTACTTTCCTTCCAAGGAGTAAGCATTTTTTAATTTTATGGCTGCAGTCACCATCTGCAGTGATTTTGGAGCCCAAAAAATAAAGTCTGACAGTTTCCACTGTTTCCCCATCTATTTCCCATGAAGTGATAGGACCAGATGCCATGATCTTCATTTTCTGAATGTTGAGCTTTAAGCAAACTTTTTCACTCTCCACTTTCACTTTTATCAAGAGGCTTTTTAGTGCCTCTTCACTTTCTGCCATAAGGGTGGTGTCACCT
>SJYQ01041092.1:0-18070 GCA_006410935.1 Redunca redunca
CCCATCTATTTGCCATGAAGTGATGGGACTGGATGCCATGATCCTAGTTTTCTAAATGTTGAGCTTTAAGCCAACTTTTTCACTCTCCTCTTTCACGTTCATCAAAGGGCTCTTTAGTTCTTCACTTTCTGCCATCAGAGTGGTATCATCTGCATATCTGAGGTTATTGATATTTCTCCTGGCAATCTTGATTCCAGCTTGTGCTTCTTCCAGCCCAGCGTTTCTCATGATCTACTCTGAATATAACTTAAATAAGCAGGGTGACAATATACAGCCTTGACGTACTCTTTTCCCTATTTGGAAAAGGCTGTTGTTCCACGTCCAGTTCTAACTGTTGCTTCCTGACCTGCATATAGGTTTCTCAAGAGGCAGGTCATGTTGTCTGGTATTCCCATCTCTCTCAGAATTTTCCAAGGTTTGTTGTGATCCACACAGTCAAAGGCTTTGGCATAGTCAATAAAGCAGAAATAGATGTTTTTCTGGAACTCTCTTGCTTTTTCGATGATCCAGCAGATGTTGACAATTTGATCTCTGGTTCCTCTGCCTTTTCTAAAACCAGCTTGAACATCTGGAAGTTCACAGTTCATGTACTGCTGAAGCCTGGCTTGGAGAATTTTGAGCAGAGTATAGTTGATTTATAATGCTGTATTCACTTCAGGTGTATAGTAAAGTGATTCAGTTATGTATATATACGTATATCTATTCTTTTTCAGATTCTTTTGCCATGTAGGTTATCACAGAGTGTTGAGAAGAGTTCCCTGGGCTCTACTGGAGATCCTTGTTGATGACCTCTTTTTAGGAACACTGCTGATTGGCACTAGTCAGCAAGGCAAAGCGACTACTCTGCCTTTCTTGCTTAGAAGCCTGGTTCACAGACCATCTTGGCCTGTGCCTCCCTTGCCTCAGGTCATTACCTAAGGGAATCTTAAGAAATCCCTGTACATTATCAAGTTTTAACATTCCCTTCAATTTTTGCTTTGAATTAAGTGAAGTCTAATTTAGGAAAACTTACTATCTTTAAAATATTCTTCGTATCAGGTAGGAATATATTAGAAATCTCCATTCACGTTCTTTTTATAAATCTCAATTATATTGCATAAAATTTCTTCATATGGATCACAAATAAGTTTCATTAATATTATTTTAAAACATTTCACACATAATCTTTCCATTATATATGTGAGATCTTTCAAGCTGTAAATGATTATTATTTTATAATAATAAATGACTATTTTCTTTTCATCTTTTTATGTGGTGACTTTATTGAACTTTCTGATTCTAGAGATTTTCTCATGGATTCACTTTAGTTTTCTCAAGAACCCAGTACAGAGTGCCGTTTGCAATAATGTAAATTATTACAGGTTTGATTCCCTGGGTTGATCCCATTTGCAACAATGTAAATTATGACTCTACTTTCTAATATAGTATACTAACAACTGTTAGAGGCTAATATATAGCCTAATATAGTAGACTAATGACTGAAGAGGAACTAAAGAGCCTCTTGATGAAAGTGAGAAAAAGTTGGCTTAAAGCTCAACATTCAGAAAACAAGATCATGACATCTGGTCCTATCACTTCATGGTAAATAGATGGGGAAACAATGAAAACAGTGACAGACTTTATTTTGAGGGGCTCAAAAATCACTGCAGATGGTGACTGTAGCCATGATATTAAAAGATGCTTGCTCCTTGGAAGAAAAGCTATGACCAACCTAGACAGCATATTAAAAAGCAGAGACATTACTGTCCAATCAAAGGTCCGTCTAGTCAAAGCTACGGTTTTTCCAGTAGTCATGTATGGATGTGAGAATTGAACTATAAATAAAGCTGAGTGCTGAAGAATTGATGCTTTTGAACTGTGGTGTTGGAGAAGACTCTTGATTCCTTGGAAGAAGACTCCTTGGACTGCAAGGAGAACAAACCAGTTAATCCTAAAGGGAATTAGTACCGAATATTCATTGGAAGGACTGATGCTGAAGCTGAAGCTCCATTACTTTGGCCACCTGATGAAAAGAACTTACTCGCTAGAAAAGACCCTGATGCTGGGAAAGATTGAAGGCGGGAGGAGAAGGGGATGACAGAGGATAAGATGGTTGAATGGCTCCACTGACTCTATGGACATGAGTTTGAGCAAGCTCCAGGAGTTGGTGATGGACAGGGAAGCCTGGTGTGCTGCAGTCCATGGGGTCACAAGAGTCAAACATGACTGAGTGACTGAACTGAACTGAATGACTGTTCCTCAATGTTGCCTTCAGGAACTTTTAAAAATTGAGGTAGTTGGTTTGGCTCCATCCCATCTGAACCAATAGAGCCTTGAACTGGAGGCGGGGAGGGTGGGGGGTAGGTTCTAGACCTAAGAGACAGCCTCTGCTGAGGTTGGGAGAGTGTGAGCCTGGCTTGTCTGAAAGCAGACCAGTATGGCTGGAGAATGGAAACTTGATCGGTTGTGTGAACACTTAAACGCTTCTTTTTTTTGGTCTGCAAGCAAGGGAAGTCAGTGAAGGATTTAACGCAGCAGGTGCGATGGTAGATTTGCATTATGGAGAGAGCACTCTCAATGCCATGTGGGAACAGACTGCAGGAGAGCCAGAGGGAAAGGGGGTGCAGCTCATTATGTAATAGCAGCTAACTCATACATCTCCTTACAACATGCCAGGCGCTGTTCAGAGTGGTTTCTGTATATTAAGTCTCCAAGTACACAGGGAGTTTGTGGCAGAGCCTGGTTTGAAGCCACAGATCTGGCTGCAGAGTGGACACCTGAAGCGCACAGGTGATCCCATGTACCTCAGGTGAAGTGGCATGGACCAGGGTGGTGGCATTGGAAATGGTGGGAAGATTGACGAAGGGGACCAATTGAAGAGATACTTAGGAGCTCATAGCCACAGGACCTGGTGATGGATTTCATGCGGTAGGGTGGTGGGAGGAAATATCATGGTTCCAGTTTTTCCTATGTCTTTGTGGTCATTTGGAGTTTTTGTGGGACTTGTCTGTTGACTTTTCTACTGAGTTATTTGTACATGCTTATCACCTCTACTCATTTTCTGGGGAAGGAAGGAATTCAGATCCATTGCCAGGGTGCATTCTGAATCTCCCATGTGTCTTCTGGGTGTGCGACCAGGTGAGGGATATGGTGTCTGCTCATTATACTTTTGCTTAAGGGTGTGAGAGCGAAGTGAACCTGCTCTGAGTGTTCCCTACTCAGCTCTCCCAGGGCATTTAGAGTGGGAGGTGAGAAATGTGCATCCTTTTCATGTAAATTGTCAGATGGGGCCCTGGATACTGGAACTCCAGAGATATTGAGGGCCTTAGGCATTATCTAATCCAATCCCCTCATCTTATAGATTGGTACATCTGCTGCTGCTGTTGCTAAATTGCTTCAGTCATGTCCGACTCTGTGTGACCCCATAGACAGCAGCCCACCAGGCTCCCCTGTCCCTGGGATTCTCCAGGCAAGAATACTGGAGTGGGCTGCCACTTCCTTCTTCAATGCATGAAAGTGAAAAGTGAAAGTGAAGCCGCTCAGTCGTGTCTGACTCTTAGCGACCCCATGGACTACAGCCTACCAGGCTCCTCTGTCCATGGGATTTTCCAGCCAAGAGTACTGGAGTGGGTTGCCATTGCCTTCTCCGGATTGGTACATTGAGGCCAGGAAAACTGGGAAGAGATTTGTCGATGGTCGGTGGTCATGAAAGGAGGCCAGGGACTTAGATTCAGGTCTCCCAACATCCAAGACACTAAACATAGCTTTGGATGAGCGAGGATGTCAGCCAACACCATCAGCAAGTGTCCAGTCACCTGCTCTTGTGGGGGTCCCCAGGAAGATCCTACAGTGTGTCAGAGCCAAGAGGTGGGATGGGGCAAAGTAAAAAATAGGCTGGGTTGAGCTAGAGAAATGGGTACCCATCACCCATGAAAACCAGACAGGCTGAGGTGTTAGTATGCAGAGGTGGGACCCAGCAGGGAGGCCTCTGAGATTTTGGATCAGGTGTTCCAAGAAGCTGGAGAAGAGTGGAGGGTGACATGAGCTAGAGGAACACACAACACCTTTCCAAACTCTGCCTGCTTGGGAGAGGAGACCTCTGAAGCCCATTCTGAGGGCCAGCCCAGCTTGCCCATCTCCAAGGAGATCCCAGAAGTAGTGATGAGTATAAGGGCCTGGACAGGGCCGGCTGGCCTGAGAAGATCAAGCCAAAATCCAGGGCCTTGTCCTGCTGAGCAGGGCCCCTCATTCCCTGCCACCTGCCCCATGCCAGCCTTAAGGCCGTGGAAGGGGCCGGCTCTGCAGCAGCAGGGAGATGGTGCCTGCAGCAGAGAAGTGAAGGAGGGTGGCCTGGGAGGAGGACCGAGAATCCGGGAGAGAGACGCAGAGAGGTCGGAAGCAGCCTGGAGTTGGAGAAGGGCATAGGTGGGTTCCATCCCACCCAGCCCCACCAGCCCTGGGGAAGGAGCTGCCCAGAGCTCGGAGATGCTGAGGTGGAGTGGCTCTCCTCCCTGCAGAGCCCAGGCAGGGCAGCAGCCGCTGGGATTGCCTGTTCTCATCCTCCTCTGAAATGGGCCCAGGCCCCAAAGCCCAGGCTTCTGCCAAGGCGAGTAAATCTTGCTGTTGTGACCACCCATAGAGCTTATGCTTCCTTTCGTGTAATAGCTCCTCAGGGTTGCTGTGAGCAATCAATGAGATAATACAGGTAATGCTCAGCACAGTGCTGGCTCCGCACCAGGGCTCAATAAGTGGAAGCTCTAATTACTATGTGTTGTCACATCTCCGTGGTGCTTTGGAACACAGTGACCGCAGGTTCGCATTCCTTCTCTGCGTTCAGTCTCTCACACCCTGTGTGGTAGGCAAGGTGTGCATTGTCCCCACATAACAGATGAGGAAACTGAGGGGAGCCCTGCGAGTGGTCCTTGGCTACTCAATGAGTTAGCAGCACAGAGAAGACAAGAATTCAGTTCAAGTCTAGTGTGTGTTCACTGCTGTGTGTTTCTTTTATAAAATGCAAGACTTTTATCCTTATTTTAGAGTTGAACAAATTCTAATCACCTTCTTTTGTCTCCTAACAGCCCTGCTGTAAAGAGTTAAAATATCAGAGAGTTCTGTAGCGCTGGAAGGTAGCCTTGGAGAACATCCTACCCGCTGAATTTCTTGAGGCACAGAGAGGCAACATACTCACTCAAACTCACACAGCATATTAACAACAAAGCCAGGACTGGAATTCTGGGTCTGGTGTTCTTTCTCCTATACCTGCTGCCTCTATAGGTCTTGGTGACTTTTCTCCCCATTTCAGAGATGGGAAAACTGAGACAGAAATGTAGAACAGCTTCATTCCAGTCCCATAGCTCTTACCTTAGAGGACACTGCTTCTTCAGTGACCTGGTAGCTTTAGAATCTGATTAGAATTTGATATTTATGAACCATTAGCAGCAAAAGAGAAGGGCCGTGGAGCGAAAAGATGGTATGTTCAGTTCAGTCGCTCAGTCGTGTCTGACTCCTTAGGACCCCATGAATTGCAGCACGCTAGGCCTCCCTGTCCATCACCAACTCCCGGAGTTCCCTCAAACTCACGTCCACAGCGTTGGTGATGCCATCCAGCCATCTCATCCTCTGCCATCCCATTTTCTTCCTGCCCCCAATCCCTCCCAGCATCAGTCTTTTCCAATGAGTCAACTCTTCGCATGAGGTGGCCAAAGTACTGGAGTTTCAGCGTCAGCATCATTCCTTCCAAAGAACACTCAGGACTGATCTCCTTTAGAATGGACTGGTTGGATCTCCTTGCAGTCCAAGGGACTCTCAAGAGTCTCCAACACCACAGTTCAAAAGCATCAATTCTTCAGCACTCAGCTTGGGTAATAAACTTTGCAAATAGTTTAAATTTCAGGGTCTGATTCCTTTGCTAGAGAGATGGGTTAGCACATTCAGAGTAGGGTTGTTTAAAATGTATCTCACATTTTAAATAACCATGGTTTTCTTAGATGAGGGGGAAAAAAAAAACAGGTCAAAACCGCAAACTCATAGGTTTTCTGAAAGGTTATAAAATGTTCTTTGCTGGAGGATATAAAGGCAGTGGCTCTCTGTTTGACAAAGGAGAGAGCTCTGCTAGATAAATCTTGCATTATGAACAAATGGGAACTCGCTCCCTCTCTTCCTGATCAGCTTAATTCATTGTTGCTTATCTGCAAATTCAATAACACTGATAAACCCCTCCTGCAGGCTGAGCACGGGGGCCTGGGTGCTCCTCCTCAGAGCCTTTTCCTGCTTCTAACCTCAGCCCCTGCTCCTTGGATGCCCTGTTCGGAAGTGGGCAGAGACCCTGTGCCTTGGCTCTGGGTCCCCCAGCCACACCCCACCCACGTCTGGGTCCTCGGAGCAGAAGATGCTCAGCATATCCTCAAAGCGGAGCTGGTAAACTGGGCCAAGAGCAAGTATTAAGCCTCCTTCTCACACTTCCCCACCCTGTCCAAGATAAATCATTTAATACCTGGCTCAAAATTGCAAACATTTTTAATGCCCAGGTGGACTGGAGGGTGGCCACTTGGGTGCCATCTTGGTAACAGATCATACTACATAGGACGATTAATTTTCATTTGTACAGCTTTAAGAATATTATTTATTAATTCACTAAGCCCATTGTGTACCAAGTGTCCGTTTACTGTCTGTCTCCCTAACCACACTGGCAGGGTGCTGTCTGTGCTATGGAGGGGTCAACAGGATATCTAAGGAGACAAAAGCTAGAGTTAAGAGGAAGCCAGCACCTGGAGGGTGGTCCTAGGGTGGCTTTGCTGATGGACTAGACTGTGTCTTTCTCACCCTGGGCAACTTTTTCTGAGACCATGTGTGCATGTTACTGTGGAGCTTCTTTGTAGGATATTATACTTTCCTATGATATTGTATCTTACCTCATAAACCTGTTCCTCTGTAGTTACATTCCTCCCAAAGGATACTTAGAGATCCATCCTGTGAATGTAGAATCATTGACCTAACCAAGTCCCAGATGACACACATTTTGCTACCCCACCCCCACCCGCCCAATTCCTGCCAATTTCCCCCATAGAAATAAAGCTGGGATGACTATCTCTGTACATAAACTTCGGCTCCAGTGCATCTCTCCCTTGGCTGAATTTCTAGGACAGGAATTAATGAGTCAAAGGGCTAAGCCCTCATCACTGGGTTTTCTCTAAACGATAGCCATTGAGCTGTGAGCTCTAGAACTCTGTGCTGCCTGAGTTTGAACTCTTTCACTTATTATCTGTGGGGCTTTGAGCAGGTTACGTAACCTCCAGTTTCTTCATCTGCAGAATGGGGATAATAATAGTACCTACCTCACAGTGTTGTTGTGAGGATTAGATGCGAGAAGCCATGTGTAGCTGTTGGGTTGAATAGGCATGACTCATGAGATGGAATCATAAAGCCAACTTTATTTTTGTCTCCCATGGTCTCTTTAATTTTTTTCTTCAAGGCTGTTTCCCCCTCCCCCAAAACCTAGATGAAATTGAAGGTAAGTCCATGACTTCTGGCCATTTCCAGGTAACCAGAGGTTGTCCTGTCAGCCATTAGTATGTTCTATCTATTGTGATTAAAAAAATCTTTGAACTCCAGAATAACATCACCTTCTCTTGTCCACCCCAGCCTGCTTCAGGCCAGCTGCTTGTAGGCGAGGGTCCACTCAGCAGTTCTGACCCTCTCCAGGGTCCAAGATGAAAGTACAAAGTGGGGAGAGGAGAGGAGAGGAAAGTTCTCCCGTGACTGATACGATATTCTGATGAGCTGGTGTCACACTCTCTGGCTATCTCTCTGCGTGGGGTGTTTTTGTGGATTCTCGGCGATCATTCCATCACTGGGGTATCTCCCCGAGTACAGCTCCTTTGATGTGGCTGGTGCTTCCGCCCTGTGGCTCACCCTATGGACCCGTTCTCAGGACCTGGGAAAGTGGCTGGACTCATCCCCTCCCCCATGGTGGCCTCTCCTGACAAGGGGGCCCTCTGGCCTGGGTTCTAAGACAGTCACACCTGTTCCTTGTGCTGGGGCGCACACTGTATCCATCACCCCACTAACCTGAGAGCACAGGCTGACCCTGGGGCAGCAGCACCCTCTCGGCCATCAGGGCAGGTGTGACTCAGATGCTCCAGCACTGTGGCCCCATCCTGGGCTTCCCTAGTGGCTCAGTCAGTAAAGAATCTGCCTGCAACACGGGAGACCCAGGTTCAATTCCTGGGTTGGGAAGATTCCCTGAAGGAGGGAATGGCAACCCATTCCAGTGTTCTTGCCTGAAGAATCCCATGGACAGAGGAGTCTGGCGGGCTACAGTCCATGGGATTGAAAGAGTCGGACACTAAGCTCTCATAGGGGTTTCCATCAAGGTCCACCCTTCAGGTTGGAGATGAAGGACGTAGTACTCCCCACCCTTCCTGCTCAGGGCTCACTGGACCCTGGGGGCTCTCTCTAAAATTCCTGTTGAACCTCCAACAACCTTTTTTTTTCCCAGACTGTTTTATATGTATCAGAGATGTGCCGGCTAATGATACAGCCTCTTCTCCATGTCACATTTGGTGGTGTCCCACCTCACCCTGGAATGTGATATCTATTGCCTCGGAGCCTCAACTACATAGTTCCATTTCATCACCCTTTTGCTTTTATGAAACAGAGGGTGCCCAGCATAGAGAGCATCCTCCACAAATGATAGTCACATCTGCCAGTCTTCCAGGCACTCATTGACACTGACTTCCTCACCGTTACATTGTTTTATACTTTCTGAGTTTCTGTTTCCTTTAGACTATAATCACTTTTTTCTTTTTTTGGCCGCACTGTGCAGCATGTCAGATACTAGTTCCCCAATCAGTAATGGAACCTGTATTCTTTGTCTTGGCAGCACAGAGGCTCAACCACTGCACCACCAGGGAAGTCCTTAGACTGTGATCATTTCTGTTGTTCTGAAGATTTTTATTTGCTATTCTCTTCTGCAGTGATTTGGCAAATAGACATATTGCTTTTAATTCCATGAGTGGTTACCCTACGTTTTTTTTAACAGACATCAGTAAGCCTATTTATCTCACTTTAACCATGTGTAATGGAGCAGTGGTCTCTGTATATTCTGCAGTTTGAATGGGAATTTCAGAGGGCTCCTCTGGCTGCCCACACATGTGCTGCCATCTTGCCATGATGTCTGCCCCACAGCTTTGCAAAGCACTGGTCCCTGGTGTAGGGCCTTTTATCTCTGCCCTGGACTTCCCCATCCACCGTCTAGCAGGTTTCAGTACCTCTGGGCTTGTCTTCTTTATCCCCCATTTTGTTCCCAATTCTTTTTCTAAAAGGTACACGTGGGAAGGTGGTTGTTCAGTTGTCCCCCAGTCATGTCTGACTCTTTGCAACCCTATGGGGTGCACCAAGCCAGGCTTCCCTGGCCCTCACCACCTCCCAAAGTTTGCCCAAGTTCATGTCCATTGCATTGGTGATACCATCCAGCCATCTCATCCTCTGACACCCCCTTCTCTTCCTGCCTTCAATCTTTCCCAGCATCAGGGACTTTTCCAATGAGTCGGCTGTTTGCATCAGGTGGCCAAAATCCTGGAGCTTCAGCTTCAGCATTAGTCCTTCCAGTGAGTATTCAGGGTTGATCTCCCTGAAGATTGACTGGTTTGATCTCCTTGCTCTCCACGGGACTCTCAGGACTCTTCTCTAGCTCCACAGTTTGAATGCATCGATTCTTTGGCGCTCTGCCTTCTGCAGTCCAGCAATCACCACCGTGTATGACCACTGGGAAGACCGTAGCCTTGGACTGTATGGACCTCTGTTGGCGGAGTGATGTCTCTGCTTTTCAACACATTGTCTAGATTTGTCTTTGCTTTCCTGCAGAGAAGCAGTCATCTGATTTCATGGCTGTAGTCACCGTCCACAGTGATTGGATTACCCTTGGCTTAAAACCCATTAGTGGCTCCCCATTGGCTACAGGATAAAATCCAAGCCCGCCAGTCGGATGCTCTGAGGACCATGTGATCTGGTCCTACCTTAACTTTTAGGCCTTTCTGCCACACCAAACTCCTCACCTACACGCTACTACATTAGGTGATTTGCAGTTAGATTTTCACGTGCCTTGGTCACAGACTCTCACATCCCTGCCTTTGCTCATGTCATCCTCTCTGTCTAGAATGCCCTTTGGTAAAAGAGCCCAGAACCATGCCAGTCCAGTCATAGACTCTCAGGAATTGTTAAACTTCGCCCATTCCTTCCTCATCTGTCTATCAAAACCATCCTGGGGACTTCCCTGGCTGACAAAAACAGAAAACTTCCTCATTCATCAAGGCCCAATTCAACTGCCATCCTTTCTCATTTTCAGGGAAGGCTTATCCTAACGTGACGCCCCTCCCTTTAGAATCACTGGCTGCTCCCAGCACTTTGTACATCTGGACTGTGATACCGGCGCGTTGGTGCTTTCTGTCTCTCCTGCCAAACTGAAAGCTCCCTGAGAGCAGGGTTGAGCCTGACACCTGCTGAATTGCTGCACAGACCCTTGAGCCCAGTTAGGTCAAGTTGAGGTTTGGCCTATTGCACTGTCTTCCTCAGAATACAAGGGTACTGTGCCAAGCTATGAAGTAGGGAGGACACCCTGGGACTTGGTGCCCGATCTGAATCGATGTTCATTTATTCTTCATATCCTTTTGGTTCCAAAACTGACACAAGGTGGCCCACACTCAAACTGTTAAATTAGGAACAGAAAATTTAAGATTCCACATGGAAGTAGCAAGGTGCCAACATGCTCACCTTCTTCCTTAACTGAACGAGCCTTAGTGCGGGGAACTTGGCGCTAGGGTCCCTTCCAGGTGGGTGGCAGCTGGTGAAGGTTCCTTCAGGCTGTTTCTGTCCCCATGTATTCTTCCTCTCCCTTGACAAGCCATGACTATGTTTGAAAATGCCTAACATGCCATGAGGAGAATTTAAATTCACAGCAAATACCTCATCTTTGAGGAATGGGACAGGTGGTGAGGAGGGCGTGTGGGCTGCTCTGTTTCAGTAGAGATACCCTTGTTCCTGGGCTAAATTTTAAAAGCTTAGGTACTTCTTCAGGGGTCACTGTACAGCACAGCTGTATTTTAACCACAGTTTAGCACAATATTCTTCTCATGCCTTTCTGGAGTGGTTTTTTTAGTAGAAGCCAAGGGCATACTCTTAAAATGTCAACCAGAGAAGTCATCTGAGCAGCAAAACCCATCACCAGTTCTGAACTGAGTGTGAAACTCACACATCCCTGTAGAACTCACAGAAGTACATGCTTAGATCCTTCTCATGCACACACATCAACATAGCAACTAACAAATGTTCTTGCACAGGCCCATTATGATTGCAGGGATACCTTACACACACACATTCACACATACATGGCGCACAGCCCCTCTGGCTCCCGCACATCCCATGGGCGCACACAGCCTCCACAGAAAGAGACATGGAGAGCTGTCTCTTTTCTGCAGCTCACTCTGCCTCCAGATTACGCTCCCTTAGGACAGAACTTAAAGTGTCTGTTTAATAGATTCAATTACTCCAGGCTCCTGAGACCTTCCAGCTTGATTCTGATAGCTTTAAGGTGTCAGATAATTTGGGAAAAAAGGAGGAAAGTAGCCTGAAGTTCTTGAAGAGGCAGTCTTCTCAGCTCATCTCTGAAGTGGTTGGTAGCTGCTGATGGTCTAGAGGGTGGTACTGACCTCTTCCTTCTAGGCAGTGTTCTGTCCACAGGTCCTGACAGATAGAGGCCTTGGGTAGTGATTTGCTGTGCTGCCTTGGTCTCCAGGGCAGGGACCAGCCCCTTTCTGCAGCCCTTCTTGAACCCGACAGGAGTGAAAACAGGCCCAGGCCAAGGGTCCCAGCAGACAAGGAAACCGCCCTACCTTCTCTCCGCTGCACCCTACTCTGGGGTGAATTTTTTTTTTTTTTTGGTCTGCTCTCTGTTCTCATTGACAGTGATAGGTCTTGGAGGCTGATAAATAATCAGAGGTCACAGCCTTTGGCGAGCGTTGATGCTGCAGTAGACAGTGATGGATCTGACCGCCCTGTGCGCCAGAAGCCTGAAGAGGGAGACGGCATGCACGTGTGTGTGTGTGTGTGTGTGTGTGTGTGTGTGCATGCATGCGCACTGCAAGAACTGTGATAGGCAGGAGGAAGCTAAGGACAAGGGCTGTGGGCACTGGTGTGTGAATCCTGGCTTCACCATTGACCAGGTGTGTGACTTCGGGCAAGATCTTTGTCTTTTCAACGCCTGTTTCTTCTGCTATAAAATGGGCATGATAAGAGCACCTACCACTGTGTGGCTGTGAGGATTACACAAATTATATAGGTGGCACCTGATGCTCAGCAATCGCTTCCCCCAACCCCGCCAAGATCCTGGTTGCTGTTTTTATAGTGGGGAGAGTCTTGGGGTGGGGGCTCCTGGTTGTGGTCCCAGGGTGGCTGTAGAGGCCCTCCTATATGGGAGGACAGCGGGCTGCCCTCCCAGGCTCTCGTCATTAGCCAGGCAGTCACGGACACTCCCCTGGCCTGGCTGGGGGATGGCCCTGCTGAATCCAGGGTGCACGTGAGGACACCCACCTGCAGTGTGGAGACCCCTCCGCGATCCCCGGGTCTCCCCCAGCTTCAGCCAGCCTTACTGTGGATTGGCTGCCCTTCACCTCAGCACGCTTTGAACTCGGTGCTCGTCACAGCCAGGACCACTTCAGTGCTCAGAGACTGTAGGGTTATCTTTGTTGAGAGGTTTTGCCTCCGTTTATGTGTGGTCCTTAAGACAGAGACGCTTGGTCCTTTTAAGCTCCATCGCTGGGAGCTTTCTGTCCTTGGACATCTTAGCCTTCCCTAGGCTTTATTCTCTGGGAAACAGCAGCAACTACTTGCCTTTTATCCTTGTCTTGATGGCTATAGCTTAGAGGGGAAGGACTCCTCCGCAGTGGGAAGACACCTTTACTAAAACCGAAGAAAGAACGTTCCCCGGGGAGGTGGTTGGAGCTGCCGGGAGAGGGAAAGGCCAGCCTCCATGCTCGGCACCTGAAGGTCCCCTTGGACCTCTTTCGGTCTTTTGGAGCATCATTGCTTTCCTACACAACTGGATCCCACCCCCTACTTCTCTCTCCCTCATCCCATTTAAGCAACGGTTTCCCATCCCTTAGCGGAGATAGGTAGTTCAGATAGGTAGGTAGGTGTTAGAATTATCCCCGTTTTACAGAAGGATAAACTGAGGCTTGGAGGTCGTGGACCCACCCAGTGGCAGCGCCTCTATTCACCCAAAGTAGGCGCACAGGCGCTCTCACTTTCGCGGAGCCAGGGGACCCGCGCTTTCTGTGAGGGGGGCGGGGGCGTTTGGGACGCCGGAGCTGATCTGGGGGTGGGGTCTCCGCCGGGGCGGGGCGGAGCGAGGGAGGAGGGGGCGGGCCGCCGCTGCCACGCCAAGGCCGGGCCCCTGGCGCCGGCCCCAGCCCCTCTGGCGGCGGGGGGCGGTGCGGGCGACTTCTCCCGCCTCCACGCGCGCGCACGCCCGTGGCGGCCCCGCGCACTCCGCCGCTTCGCCCATCGCGCGGTGCAAGCAGTCGTTCTCCGAACCCGCGGCCGGGGCCCTGGCGTGCAGCGCGGGCCTCGGCGGGGCCCAGCGCCCCGGCCCGGGAGGATGCGGCCCTGGGCGGCCCGGGAGCTGAGCAGGGCCCCCGCGCCGGCCCTCAAGGGCCCCGGCCTTCCGAGCCGCAGCTGCCGCCCCGCCCCCGAGAGACATGACTTCCAAGCCGCATTCCGACTGGATTCCCTACAGGTACGCGGGCGCCGGCCCCCACCTTCACTTCCCCCCGGGGCGCTGGTCTAGCCCACCACCCTTCAATGCTGAAGGCTCCGGGCAGGGTCGAGGGTACTGGGTCAGGATGCCTACCACTCCAAACTCCGGGAACAGGGCTGGTTGCGGATGCAGGGCTGGGGCGCAGGACAGCTGTACCCTCCCCATCTGGCCCTACCCTAGGGGTGCGGGTTGGAGGCGCTGGGCCTTCCTACCCCAACTTTGGGGGCCCCAGTGAACCCTCCAGTTCTCCCCTCCCCACTTATCGGCCGGGGTTGCTAGAAGAGGCCAGTGCTCTGGGCCTGTATGGGCCTTGTTGGGGTGGGCAGCGCCATGTGGCTGCCTGGGGAGGGAGTTAACCGTGCTGAGCCCCCTCCTAGGCCCAGCATACTGGTCACACGCCAGTATAGCCGCGTGCACACACACATACATCTGCAGACATGCACCCATAGGACATCCACTGGACCAAAGACGCTCCTGCTGGTCGGTTCACACAGTCAGAACATGAATTCCTGGAGACCTGAAGCACAGGCTGCTTCTATATTCATGCACCTTGTATTGCTGCGCGCGTGTACACACACACACACACTCTCACTGATTCTCGGGCTCACACAGGTGCACTCCTGCCTATCTGTACACACACACATCTTGTATTTGGGGGAATACCTGCCTCCCACTACTCACACACAAGTACCACTGGTATCTATCAAAGACACAGAAGTCCACTTGCTAACTGGTTTAAACACCTGCATACAAACCAACTCAATACATGAGAACTGCCTTCACATGCACAAGAGAACGAACCTAGGAACCCTGGGCACACTCAGGGAAGCATGGCCTGCCTGTGTTCCCCGATGCTGTGGTCTGTCCCAAGGACAGCTGAGTGTTCACCCCTGTGTGGAGGTTGGGGTGGAGGGGGTCTCTGGGGCTTGCACAGGTGCGGGCTTTTCCCCATCCACTCTACTCCATTCTCTCCATTACCACTGGAAAAGAGCTCATCGCCATGGCAGCGCTAGATCCTTGGCCACCCATTGGCTCCTTGGTTGCCATGGGCTACGGGGCTCTCTCCAGGCCTCCCCTGAGAGGCATGTGTGTAAAAGGGGTGCTGGACTTCTAAGGTCCACCATGTTCTTGCCGCCCAGGTGCACACGCTTGTGGCTGGCAGACACAGACTCCAGATCTGCCTAAAACACAGCCTGCTCTTAAAGAGACCTAATTCCAGTCACTGATAGAAAATAATTCTGATAGGGCTCTTCGATGAGTCTGTCCAGACGGCATCCAAATGGAAATCAGCTGAAACTGCCTGAGGCTTGTTAAAAGTAGGTCCTGCTACAAACAAGCACCTGTCACTGGCCTGAGACTTCACAGTTTTCTCCTGAGAATTGTTGTGGTCTCTAATCTCAGCTTCTTTGGGGGCTTCAGGGCTTCCCAAGTTAGAATTTGTGGGTGCCCCTCCCACCAACACACACACGTGTGTGCATACACACACATCAACCCAGGATTTCCTGTGAACATATGCAATCACATGTAGACCAGGAGACAGTCCCATCAGGGGACTGGGGCTCTGTTGACTCAGAAGGGTTGGCACCCCGCACAGGGCATCTTGGCTGGGGGCGCAGGTAGTTTCTGGAGCATCCTGGCCTTCTTGACACTTGTGTGCTGAGGACTTTCTAGAAGACACTGCAGCCCACAGAGTATCATTAACTTCTTCTAACCACCCAGCAGAGATGCCTGGGCAGTACCTGTGAGATTAGAGGCCGTGAGTGCTGTGGAAGTATCTGCCCAGGGTGCTGATGGCAGGGTGGTGGCCGCAGACTGACTTACGAGGAAGGGAGAAAGGGGGCAGCGCGTGGAGCTGGGATGTGATGGCGTGTTTAGGATCCGTAGGCTGGGGACCAGGCCAGATCATGGTTCCGGGAAGCCTCTCCCAGGAGCCAGCAACTTGTGAAGGGAGCGTTCAGGTCTTAGAGAAAGTCGGCATCGTACTGGGGAGGCTTAAGCCTGCCTCTGGGGGAGAGGGCACTAGGGAAGTTGGGGGTGTCTCCCGGAGATGCTCAGTCTTCCCACGGAGTCCCAGGCGCTGGCATCCTGCAGAGAGGGATTTGGCACTTGCCCCAGCTCAGGCCCAACCACCCCATCCCCTCATTCCTTTCCTGAGCCCACACACTCCATCTGGAACACAGAATCCTGCCACCCTGAAGCCCAGCCCCGAGGAACATCTTGGCCCCCTTGCGGCCCTGCCTTGTTCACCGTCCCATCACTCTGCCACCCTCTTTCTTGTTCTGTGGCAGGGAAGGTAGGTGTCTACCTGGAGGTGAGCTGGGGTTAGAAGTTGTTGGTGTCTCCCACCTTGCTGGGGTCTTTCTGAGCCTTTGTGAGCCTTGGAAAGCACTGGACTTGGGTGTAGACTTCCAGAATGAGGAGATCTGGCTCAGAGGAGCAGATGCAAATTGCCTTTTGCACTAACAGGGCTGCTGATCGCAGTCGTAGCCACATGCCTGCCTGATCACAGAGGAAACTGGGGCAGAAGATGGTGAGGCGATGCTCTTGGAGATGAGGAGAGGCGGGTGTGCACGTGCTTTGGTGTGAGGTTTCCCTCGTGTCACAGCATGTCGGAACTGGAGGGTATCATCTGGCTTGGGGACCAGAGGTGGGTCGATATCTTGTTAGCTCTCCTGGTGGGGGTTCTGCTGCCTCGGTGGTTTGCACCTGCATCGCCCAGACCTGGCTCATTTTCTTTGAAGCTGTGACAGCTGGTGATAATCTTCTTAAGGGTAATTGTGACTCAATTTGTAATGATCATGGATTAACCTCACGCTCTGACTTAGAAGGGAGCCATTTAGTTTATAAAGTGTTAACAACTGTTATAACTTTTTGGGTTTTTTTCCCATATTATTACAACTACTGATTTTTATTTCTGCCATTCTTCCTTCACCTGTGTTCTTGAGGAGGATTAAATGTCCCTGGTTCATGATTTTGTTTTATGGGCTGAAGGAGGAGCAGTGAGAGTCAGGAAAGCCTGCTGCCCGCGGGTGTACTGGGGGAGGGAGTGATGGCCGGCCCTGTCCTGAGTGCTGTGCCCCGTCCTGTGGCCACTGCCTGGCTCCCCCTCCACCGGCCGTGAACTCCTGGAGAGTGGAGGGTGCACCTGAAGAGCAACCATGTGCCTGGCACGACCCTGCATGGACATGGTGCCCATTGCTTTGAATCAAAGTGGCATTCCCAGGTAGACTGTAGGACTTCCTGGCTTTCCTGGCCCCACACCTGGTTTCTCAGCACCCCTGAGGGCTGCAGTACTCTCCCCTCACAACGGAGCTTCCTGAGTGCTACTGGCAAAGCACAGCTCTAGGTCAGAGAAGGAGAATTTCAGGCAAGAAGGACCCTCACAGACTGCCCAGTCTTCTGTGTGAATGCTTCCCTCAGCATCCCTGCCAGCAGCCTCACTTCCGCCGGACGAGACCATTGGAAAACTCTCCCTTAGGGTGAGCCTGTGCCTGTCTCTGGGTTTGCCCTCCTCTTGTTCTCTGTGTGAGTTGCTCAGTCATGTCCAGCTCTTTGCAACCCCATGAACTGTAGCCCCTCGGGCTCCTCTTGTCCACGTGGGCAAGGATACTGGAGTGGTTAGCCGTTCCCTTCTCCAGGGGATCTTCCTGACCCAGGGATCGAACCCGGGTTCTCCTGCATTGCATTACTGTGTGAGCCACCAAGGAAGCCCTTCCCCTCCTTTTGGTCCTCATTAAGATCCTCCTGGTACTGCACTTCTCACTCCGCTTCCTGGGGAGAGGAATGACTGCTCATTAGGCAAGATTCACGACTCAGTTCTGCCTCAGAGGTGCCTGGACTCTGGCCCGCTGCTTTGCCTCTGGCCACAGGATGGAAGAGCAGACCCTCTGCCCGTAGTTCCACAGGGAGTTTCTCTCCTTTCCCACCCCAAGCATCTTTGGGAAGTCGTCTTGCTGCTGCCCGGGGTGGAGGAAGCAGGAGCACAAAGTTGACAAATGATCCAGGGAGCAGGGAGCCTGGGGATGCGCTCAGATTGGTCTCTGCCCTCCTCCAACTCCTGGAGCCGCAGACGGGGTCCTGGCTATGGCCTGTCCAGATGTCCAGCATTGAGCAGAGTGAGGTGTTATTTCCTCACAGTAGACCTCTGCCCTCCAGCCCTTACCACCCCCGGGGGATGGCTTTGATACTGACCACTCCTCTCAAGGCCTCTGCGAGCAAGACTGAGGAGTCTTTCATCAGGCTGATGTCAAGCCCTGTCTTCTCCATTCTGCCTGTGTGGCA